>WYDI02022520.1:24117-103666 GCA_009867235.2 Psittacus erithacus | reverse complement strand
CAACATAAAAAGGACATGGAGCTGTTGGAACAAGTCCAGAGGAGGCCATGAGGATGATCAGGGACTGGAGCACCTCCCTTATGAAGATAGGCTGAGAGAGTTGAGGCTGTTCAGCCTGGAGAAGAGAAGCTGCATGGAGACCTCAGAGCGGCCTTCCAGTATCTGAAGGGGGCCTATAAGAACGCTGGGGAGGGACTCTTCATTAGGAACTGTAGTGATAGGACAAGGGGTAACGGATTCAAACTTAAACAGGGGAAGTTTAGACTGGATATAAGGAAGAAGTTCTTTATCGTAAGGGTGGTGAGGCACTGGAATGGGTTGCCCAAGGAAGCTGTGAATGCTCCACTCCTGACAGTGTTCAAGGCCAGGTTGGACAGGGCCTTGGGTGACCTGGTTTAGCGGGAGGTGTCCCTGCCCATGGCAGGGGGCTGGAACTGGATGATCTTAAGGTCCTTTCCAACCCAAACTATTCTACGATTCTATGAAACTGCACAACTGCCTTTATTAGCAACTACTGCAAGAAACTCATGCTATTAGCGAAAGCAATACCCTTCTAATAAGAGCCCTCCTCCACACCTGGGATCTCAAGATGGTCCGGGTGGAGACTTCCTCTCCAAACCAAAGGACGTGACACAACAGAACCTGGGACAGACACAAGTAGAACCAGCTGGTGCTGCCTGAAAATGGCAAATGTTAAAGTAGAGATAAGAGATAAAACGCCACATGCAAGCACACAATGTGTTCACATGGAAGGCACAAAAGCAATGAAGTGACCAAAGACCAACAGGAGTCTGGGAGCAGCTCAACGGTGACAGTGTCCTCACCCCAAAGTGCATGCCCCAGCAGCTCCCCATAGGTGATGGTGGGGTCACTCCAGGGAGGACAGTCCCCTGCAGAGCGAAAGCCACCAACTGCCTGTGATCATCATGGGTTCCTCCACCCAGTGCCCACCGCCGTGGCACCTCCTCACACCCCGCAGTGGGGTGATGTTGGGTGGTCCCAAAAGCCAGTTCCTGCATGGATCAAGCTTAAATTCCAGCACTGGAAACTTCCTTCCTCTTTAATTCTAGTGGCCCATCCTACCATTATCCTGCCCAGGGCAGCAACCCATACTCTGTATTTCAGAGGCAGACAAAGAGAAGGCAAACCCAGCACGGTGCATCCCAACCAAGTGTGCAAAATTGCTCACTGCAGAGAAAATTCCTGTGATAATGACTGAATGCCCTGGAAGTTAACATGAGGTTTGATTAATATTATTAGCTCAGCTTGTGCGCAGGCGCTTTCAAGAGGCAGCCACAACATCTGGAAGAGCTGGGTGGCTACAGCGAAGAAATATTTGCAAACATTCATTGGAACATGAAAGTGAATTAAGTCCGGCCATTTTCACAGCCCTTGCATGTTCGTGCTCAGCAAATACTCCAGCAGGTTTGTTTATTGGAGTTCAAACCGTATGTTTTAGGTAAATATTTCCAAGCAATCTCTGCACAGTTTGCTAACATTCATCAGTTACAACAAACAGCAGCAATGGTAAGGATTGTAACAAGCCTCTAGGACAAACACACGGGGCTGCTCTCCTTCAGAGGCAGGGGAACACTCAGACACTTTTCATTCCCAAAGGACCAAAAAGATTTTAAAATATATAACATTAAATTTTGTTTCTAAGTTAAAGCTGCCCATTGAGCTCCTGAGCAGGCTTTACCCACGCACACGTTTCCATCGCCAAGGCATAGGGCGTGAGCAGAGTATGGGAAGGCTCAGGAGCCTCCTCCTGCCCCGGCTCCTGCTCTGACCTGCACTTTTGGGAACCTCTCTCCTGTCCTGCTCTACTCCCAAAGCCATGAGCACCTTCAGAAAGCTACAGGGTGCTGTTTGTGTGTGCAGCAGTGATGGCAGCACAGTAAGAATGCAGGAGCCTCCCCAGGAGCATGAGCACCCACAGCTGGGACACAGGGAGAAGAGGAATCCTGCTCCACTACAAAATTCAAAATACACACTACAGCTGCTCTTTCACATCAACACAGGAAAAATGTATTTCACTCTAGCAAGATTAGATCCCAACACTCTCCTCGCTCCTGAAGACATCACGTCCTGAAGACACTTCCAATCCTTCCAGCTTCCTTCTCTCCCTCTTTCCTCAGCCCACATTAAGCTGCTCTGTAAAGCCTCTTCCCTCATGCAGCATCATCTCAGGCATTCTTTAAAAATAACGTGTTCTCCTACCCATGACGACCCCACCAAGCACTGTGCAAATCCAGATGTGCCTTGATTTTTAGGTAAGCTAATCTCATTGAAAAAGAGTTCACCTGCATCCCTAGCATGCATTATGTGCATCCTCTGGTGAGAGAAGAGATTAATGGAGGGAGGGATGGGGTGTAACCAAGGCAACCGCGGATGCTCCACAGCAGCACTGGCAGTTTCTGATGCTTTTCAGGTGCTGCTCATGCCATTCTTCTCATTTATGCCAAACCCACCACCACCTAAGGGAACAGGAGGCAGTGACAAGCAGGCACGAGAATGCAGCCACAGTCTGGTAGGGGTCTGGTTGGGAATGGGTTCCACTCCACATTTCAGTGTCCTTGTGAGATTGAAGTGACAAACAGGAGGTGAAGATCCCTGGAATGGCTCCTTGCCCCAGGGCTCATCCCTTACACTTCTTCACCAGCTCTGACAAAGCCACAGCCGCCCGTGCTGCCCAGGCTCCGGCTGCCCGCCCTGCTCAGCCCCGCCACTGCCGCCCTCGATGGCCAGCAGAGCGTGAAGCCCTGCACTGCTACTGATCTTGTTAAAGCTAAATCACAGGATCTGGCCAAAACCGCTCTATTCCCTCACCAGAGATCAGTTTCCCCTCTACCATCTGATAACCACTCTTAAAGGATGCGTTAATAGGCTTCTGTTCACCCTGCACCCGTTAAGCAGAGGCTGAGCTACCATAAGAGGGAATAGATTTGAGTAATGATCCCTTATGAGGCAGCAAACCTACATATAGTGTTTAAAATTATTCCCCTAGGACAAGATGTTTTTCACCAAATCTCCCACATGACAGTTTGACATATTGGTTCAGGCACATAGCTCTGTATTTGTACACAGCACAGAATCATCTTTTTCAGTTTTCAAGGAAAATAAGGTCTGAAAACGTTTCATGTTTCCCTGCACACTGGACCCAGTCTCCACAGATTAATTCACTTCCAAAATTGTATTTCTAAACACAACTAGCTCATTTGTGTTGATAAACAAATGAACTACCTCCTCCCTTGCCACTGTAGCACCAACAAAATCCTGGGCAAAGGCATTTTCTTGACCAGGAAGTACACCTCTTGCATTTGATTATAAACACAAACATGGCACCAGCTACATGCTTATTCCATGAACTTGCACTGCTTCTGCTCTTCACCCAGGGAACGTGTACCCTGCTTTGGACTGGATCAGCCTGTTCTGTTGGTAATGCCTGGCTTTGGACTCTGCAGCACCGAGCGCTCTGCTGGCGCTCAACGCAAAGCCCCATCTGCTCCATTACCAAAATCCTTCATGCATTTTCTGTAACCTGGGCAATTTTTAAAGCCTGTAAGATGCTTTAAGATGCCACCTTCCCCAATATTGTAATAAAAAAATAAAGGAAGATAAAAGTGTTTGTAGTTAATATGAACAACTGATCCCAAGGACTCATAATGCACAGCACAGCCAAAACGGGGACCAGGCTTCACTGGCCAGGAGAACTGTGTAGAGATACCCCAATGCCCGGGAATCAGCCACATCTCACTCATTAACATTTTAAGATGTCATTTGGCTTGGTCAGCCTATAGATTTATTGCCGAGACCAAGCCAGCTGAGCCTCAGTGTGAAAGCCTTTCTCACAAAGGAGAGAAGGCTCTTCAGCCAAAAATGCATGCACAGCACTGAGCACTGTCCCACACCACTAAGATATCCCTCAAACCAGGATTAAATTTGACTTTGCTGCACACAGATGAGACACCTCTCACCTGAAGGCATGGCACAGCCTTCTCCATGGGCCAGGGCTGGGAACAGAGCCTGTTTACCCTCAACACTGAGCAGTGCTCTCCCCTCCATCAGCCCATCAGGTCTGGCAATGTCCTCTAATCCTCAAAGCCTCTCCCTCCACAGACAGCATGATTAATTGGAGGTGCCTGCGACTCTAAAGGGAGCATGTATCAGCCCATGCTGCAGAGATGTTTATTTTGCTTTCCATGGGCTCAGGGCTGGTGTGGAGCTCCAGCCCCGCTTGTTGCTTGCACAGAATTCAGATAACAGGAGACACAGAGTGCTTGCTGCAAATACGTATTTTTACTTTTTCTGCCTTGACCTCTTTTGATGCTCTTGTTTTCACCAGGAGCAATGGGAGGATGCACACATCACGACAGGGAGGCTGCCCAAACCCATATCAGCATTAAGGGTTTGCTGTTACGGCTGTAGGGCTACAGTCAAACAGCAGTGTCCTACCCTACAGCTCCAGCAGCCAGCCAGGGCGGATATGACTTGGGGACAAACTCAGACTGTCGGCCACATCCTGCATCCTGCAGAAACTGGTGAAAACACCAGTAAGTAGGAAACATGCTAACCCCATTGGTGGAAAAAGTGGCAGTCACCTTACATGTAGCATGACCTTGAAGATGAAGAATGAACAATGTGTGGAGGAGAGCAACATAGCTATTTTAAAATACATGTTCCCTTCACCCTGACTGAGGAGATGACAGAGGGGGAACCCACAATTCCCCACTTTGCTGCCCACTGCCCAGCCCAGAGCAATATGTGCCCAGGGCTTTACAGGAAAGTGTGAAAGTTCTTACACCTTTTATTTCTCTGGAAGCTACTGTTAAATTACTGCTTTCCAGCTCTGTGACTCTCTGAGAAGAAACCTAAGCTCTGTGTTGCAGAGGGGAGCCAGAAGCTCCGTACTGGGGGACAACACTAACTACTCCTAGACAGCCACAGGGACAACGGACTGCTTTTAACACATATCCTTCCTCTCTTTGGGATACTTTCAGTTCCTCTTTTCAGTTTAACACATTCACTCTTGGGCTGGCTTTCTGCAAGACACACAAGCCACAGAGGGGTTCTGCCTGGCCCCCTTGTGAAGAGGCGAGGTTGGGGTTTTGCATCTCATGTAATAAAAGACCATTCTTGCAAACCAAGTCCCATCACAGCTGCTGCTGCTTCCTGCTAGCCCAGGCCTGCCTTCCCCCATGCAGGCAAACCACAGCTGTGTCTAACAGCCACTGAAAGCTGATGGCCAAACCTTCAACCATGGTCTAAGTCAATGCAACCCAGCCACACGACTCTGAACTGCCAGCCAGGCTCCTCAGTGCCATCACCAACACTGTGCTCTCCTAAGCTCTGTGTGTTATGAGAAGCTACAGCCCTGCCCAAGTGAGGAAAGATGGCTTTAAAAATCAAATCAAACCAGCTGCCACCAACAGTCAAACCATTCCTGGATACTTCCAAGAGAAAATAAACGGGAGTCTGGCAACTGTAACACATCCCAGCATAACCGATTCAATGCTCCCAACATTCATACATTGTCATTCGAGACCAGCAAATCCTCTGGGAGCTCTGCGCACTTCTGCTCATCTTGGAAAGGAGTTAACTGCCTAAATCCTGCCCACCGGCTCCACCGCATTTACACTCAGACCCAGCATTGGGACGAAGGCTACAGCCAGCTTCTCCTAACCCCTCCCTCCAAAGTGCTGCAGCTGCCTCAGCCCTGTCCCTACCTCTGCATGCATCCAGCACGTAACATGAAAAGGAGAACTCCGCGGTAGGAGTGAATATTGGCTGACTGATTCCATGTTTTCTCTGCTGTTGGCGTACATCACTCACTTGCACTAACTAAATGCTTTGAGCCTATTTTCACCGAGGGTAACAACCCACACATCCGTGATGAGTAAGGAAGTGCTGGTTTTTGCATCCAATACTTTCACATTTATTTCATATGTACGCAAATTATCACACGGCAGCTTTATGCACAACTCCAGCCTCTGGGAATCCATCTCTCGACAGCCAGAATGCACGAGTAAAGAAAAAGTTGGTCATAAAACCCAAGGTGGAATTTTCTGCCTGCACAGAAGTCAGATCCAATTGTTAAATACACCCCAGTGTATTGAGGTACCAGTATCTCCTTCAGCCTAATGCAGGTTTCAATGCACAGAGCAAGCCTCCAAAAATAGCAGGAAAATGCCCACTCACCCTGGCAAGGGAAGTGGGTGCATAAGCGGGTTTGTAAAGGCAGTGAATTGATGGCGATTATGCACAGAGCGCAACAGAGGAGGAAACATGTAAATTCCAGCTCTCTCTCGTCAGATTCGTGCAAGAGCTTCTACATAATTGCTAGGGAAAAAATAGAAATGCCAACAATAAGTAGGATAGTTAAGCCCTGCACGTTATACATGGAAATCTTTATTTTCCTTAAATGAAGTAAAAACAGAGTGAAAGAAGAAGTCCCCTTCAAAGAACTGTGTGGTCACTTAGTTTCAGGATGCAAACTAAATGAGTAAAAAGCCAAGTATAAAAAAGGGCATTTGTCACTGAAATATCACTAGTCTCTTGTGAGGCAAAGGCCTGGGTACAGCTGGCCAAAAAACTTTGATGTGTTTAGTTGCCTTGTTCCCAAAGAAGTCAACAGAGGCCATGTCCTCATATCCCAAAGCCAGATCGGCATCCAGCTTGGTGGCCAAGGCCAGGACCAAGGGTCTTCCCGCTCCCATCCCTCCAGGCTCCTCCCAGCTCTTCCCACAGCTGCTGGAGGTGCCTCTGCCCTATCTATAACTCACAATTATGAGAGGCCGTAATGCAAAACTGCCACAGGCAAAGTCAATCTCTCCCAAGGGCCTCACACATCTGAGGCTCTTGCACACCAAGAAATGGTGATCATGTGCATTAATGCTCCAGGTTAAACCACACGAGTTCAAGGATATTCATGAAAATACAACTGGAGTTTACCAAAGGCTAACAGTAAGAGAGAAGAAACAGCATCCAGAATCTTCAGCTCTTTTATCCCATTCATTTATAGTGTTACCTTGAAATACAACCCATTCCTCTTTAGGAGACCTCTAACTGCAGTTAATGGGTTAGAAGTAGCAGCTTGTATGAGGGGACCTTGGGCCTCGCTGAAATCAAAAGTGCTCAAACAATTTCACCACTCACAGCTTAAGCGACCAGTGACAGCAGAGACCCCAGAGCAAAGCCGGGTCTCACCAGGGCACCTGCAGAGACGCAGTTCACAGATTCTGGTACAACCCCAGATTCTGCTATCCCAAAAATTTTATCTTGGCCACAGACAGATGGAAATGTTGTTGCCAAATAGTGGATTTGGTGCATTCAGAAACACCCCCTAAAGCAGCAGGAAGGTGTGGTGATTCAGCTGGGGGTCACAAAACTGTCGGAGGACCAGCGTTTGTTTGAACAGCACATTTTAAAATTAAATCTATCTGAAGGAAAAGCAAACCACTCATTAAAGAGAAGAAATTTACAACCATGTGAAGAAGGAATGGCAGCAAGGGAAATCCACCTTAAAAAAAAACACATAAAGAAACTTGGCTTTCTGAGATACATCTGTAAGTACCACTATTAGGGTAAGAAAATATAATCTCATCTTTTTCTTCCAATTGTCACATCACTGTGGAGAGACTTCACAAAATTCTCAGAATAGCAACGAACCAGAAGCAAACAGCTGCCGAGGCAGGGAAGTCACCAGCACACACACTCCACTGCTCCAGAGGCAAATTAACTCTAAACAAGAAAGTTGACAAAATGTGCCAGTGTAACACAGAACGGACAAGTTGAGTTTTCAAACCCAGCGCTGAAATACAGGCTCCCTTTCCAGCCATGTGCTCATGGGATTTACGACCCACAACAATGTCAATGTCCCTGGAAGATGTAAGAAGGGAATATGTTCAGCTCAACATGTGCACGTTCCACACAAGCCCCCTCGCTGCTGAAATAAAGCCAAATATGAAAAAGCTCCATGCAATGGCGTAAGGACTGCCTTGTCATCTCCTCCTGCAACTGCCCCAAGAAGGGCACTGTCTGCACTCGGAGTTCTGTCAAACCAGGCCAGAAGTGGCTCTTCAGCGCCTGCTTCACTATCATAACACAAATGCAAAAGCAGCACCAAACAAACAATCTCCTCCATGCCAGCGCTGCTGCACACAGGCAGGGCGATGCCGGGAGCACAACTCCAGCCATGCAGCCACATCTCTCACTGAGTCCCAGCTGTGAGCCCCAGCCACTGCTTCTGCACCAGCCAGGGCTGCTGTGCACGTAAACCACCACACTACCCACGCTTTAAAGCCTGTAAGATACCGAGTCAGTCGGCCTAACATCAAACCTGGTTATTCTGAAGGCAAAGGCATTCAGATTGGTCTCCAGGTACCTTTTGAGTGCAAACCTGAGTCATGCTTCTGCCCAAAGATGTGTCTCCCAACAGCAGCATCCCACCCTTCACGAATGAGTGCTCTGTTTACTGGAAATACAGGTATACAGTATAGCAATTGCAACAGATTATTCTACCCTTCATCCATCTCCAAGGTTTGGATCCTCACAGCTTCACCTCCCAGCTGCACAGCTGCCAAGGCAGATGAAATGTTGGGCCTGCTGGGCTTAGATAAGAGGGTGAGTGAAATGACAGCAGGAGCACCCATAACGAAGGGGATCAGAGGATTCATGGGTGAACAGAGAGAAACTCAGTGTCTTCACATACCCACCTTGCCTCCAGTTCTCCAGGTCTTCCTGGGCAGAAGGCAGCTGTGCTGAAAGAGTTAACCTTGCCTGGGGCAAACACATCTCCTGTTTCTCAGAAAGTCAGAGGCTGGAGCTAGGCTGCCTGCTCCCTGCCTGCAGTCTGACCCCTGACATTTCCACTCTGCTTCTCCCTGGCATGGAAAACCTAACCATAGACAAACAAACAGGTTGGGAGGGCGGATAAAAGGAAGACAGAGGAGGAGAAAGGGAAAATTTCTCAGATTCCTTGTCATAGCCCTGATTAAATAATAGCAGCCACCACCAGCCATGGGTGAGGGGCTGGCGTTTATCAGTAAACCCTGAAGCCTAGAGCAAGACATCTCTAATTAATCCTGAAAGGGTCCCTTCCCCCTTCGACTTCGCAGGGAGGTTTTCATGCTTTAAAGATACAGTGAGTCCATTTTAGCTCTTTTCCTCCCAAAACACAAGGGCAGAAAGCGCCTGTTCAAAACCACAGGCAGGATTTACAAACTACGGCAGATTTCCATCACGCGCAACCACACAGTCAAACCCCAGCAAGAAGGTGTCTTGATTTAGTCATGCG
Source organism: Psittacus erithacus (assembly GCA_009867235.2). Classification (NCBI taxonomy): domain Eukaryota; kingdom Metazoa; phylum Chordata; class Aves; order Psittaciformes; family Psittacidae; genus Psittacus; species Psittacus erithacus. Next base: position 94,371 of record WYDI02022520.1, on the reverse strand, counting down.
TAACCTTCTGAAGTGATACACCCAGCAAGTAATAGTCTTACAATGACCCGCTGGAAGCATGCACACACGTAATTATAACCAGGAACAAGTCTGCAGATTTTACCTGGGTCTCCCACCATTCCGTCTTCCACCTATTTTCCAAGGGATAATCTGTTCAGCACTTGATGCAGTTCTACTGTCCCCCATTTATGTCCAGTTTTCCCATCAGTATGGTGGCACCAACATCACTCAGTGATGGAAGAGATTGCACGTACACCCACAGCAAGACAATTACAAACACTCTAGCTCTGGTCTTTCACGTAGCTCAAGGAGGCTTCTGAAATCCATTTCAGAAGGTCCCCTGCCCTTTGATCCATGGCGAACATCGTACTAGTGCAGAGCATCACAATTTAAGCCACCAGCCATGAACAGCTGCAAATTGGTACGTCTCTCCACACCTCAGCAGCAGTGGGAGAGGAGCTCTGCTTCCAAGGCACCTTCATCCTATCACCACATTCGGGGAGCTGCTACATGCCAGTGAGCACCCACCACAGCACCAATGGAAACTCTCATCCCTGGAAAGTAGACAGAGCACAACCAGTACACATCACATAAGCCAAAACACACTTTCCAATGGAAGCTGCTCTCAACAGACAGCATGGCAGTGAGGGTCTGACAGCAGAGCACTCGGTCCCCCAGGTAGCCAGCCACCGCAGCCAGCCAATAGCCCAACCAGCCAACAGCCCTCCACACACACTATACTTTTTAAAAGCTGGCCATAAGAGTTCATCCTTCCCTCTCTTCCTTTTGCTTGTAACCAGAAAAACAAGTATTACTGTTTATTTAATCACTTAGCTCCCCCTTTTTCTTTTCTGACATTTCTAAAGCCTTCCCAGCTTCAGAGAATAGCAACACACAAAATGGAAAAATCTAGTATTTCACATTCTTTTTTTTTTGTAAAAGAATAAGCAAGCATTATTTAATATCCTACCCCCCTTTTCCATTCTCTATTTTATATTTTCCGAAAACTTGTCTAAAGCTGAATAAACCAGTGCTAGAATTACAGAGATTTATTCTTTTTGGGTGGTGTAAGTTGCAAAAACAGCAAATGAGAAAGTGGAAGAAAATCTTTGAAATCACAATCTCTGGTGCCATCAAAAGCAAAAGGAAGATTGGGGGGGAAAGGGAAATTTTCAAAGTCTAAGTTCGAATTGTAAAAGGAAGCTCTATTTCACATCAGGTTTATGAAATTCCCAGGAAAATAAAAAGTCAAACCCAGTTATTTTCTTGAAGATCTATATTCTTAAATACCTGTTTTTAACATAGTCTCTTTTTTAAAGCAGCACTGGGATGGGGATGAACTGTGATGAACTGAAAAACGTCTCTCTCTACCCAAAAAAAAAAAAATCACTCTGCAATGACAAGAGACAATCCAGTGTATAATCAAAGACAGAATCCTGACACGTTCAAAGAGAAAACTATTGTAACAGCCGCGACTTTGAAGATGAGAAGTGGGGTTTTTTGATAGAAACAATGGCCATCAAAATTTCTACTGTAGCAACCAATACTTAAATGCACAACTTAGTATGCAGCGTGCCTGCAGGTACAGCGAGCACCACAGCAAAGTAATTAATAAACTAGTGACGCATAAGAAACCCCTACGTAGCGTGGAACCGAGCAGCGCTCTGGGTGAGTACCACCCACCCGGGGCAGCAAATGCTTCCCATGACAAGGTCCCTGCTCCTGCAGCATAAACCAGCACAGGAGTGTAAGAGCAGCCCACAGCCAGGCTGGTTGTACTGCTCTCCTGTCTCGGACGCAGAGGTTTATGTCTCCTGACAGTATGAGGGCTGCACGGGACCTGGGCACCCAGGTCAGCAGCATCTCTGCACCCACAGGGCAGGGGCAGAACTGATCTTGCACGGTGACATGTCCTGCCCAGCCAGTGACAGCCCGGTGGCAGAGCTCCACATCTGCCCATGGCTGTGCCCTGTGGGGCTCTGTGCTCACCAGCGCTGCAGAGCCCTTCTGGGGCATGATAAACCCAGCTCTCACAGGAACTCTACACATCAGAGCGCTCATTTTCAAGCCCCACAGTTGAAAAAGCTGCTGTGACTCTTCAGTACCATTTCCCTTCCAGAGTTACTCCAGACAATCATTTCTGTGGGCTTTTTTTAATTTCATTTTACCCAAAACCCCTCAAGAGCCAATGTCCCCAATGCAAACCTTGGAAGTTACAAGGGACCACCCGGAAAGATTTAAATTTCCAATGCTACTGCCATGGAACCGCACATTCGCTGCACAGTGTGAGCTGCAATCTGCTCTGAACTGCTGTGATTCACAAAAAGTGAGTCACAAAAGAGAAATTTTGTGATTGAATAAATAGCTATTGTGTAAGCCACCTAATGAGGAGTGTAGTATTTTTCTGTTCTTGGATTGGAAGATTACTGGAAGATGACTCTAAGTAGTCAAAGCCCCATTGCCTATAAATATCTCTTTCAAAACCAGATTTTGGATTAAACTCAGTGTTAGTTCGGAGCAAGAAAAAGAAAACAAACAGATGCCAAGTCTTGAGTAAGGGACCCACCACCCAAACGGAGAGTCACAAACACAGGTCCCTTGAAGTGTAATTTCACACAAAAATGACGCACAAGGCTGCTCAGCATTACTGCCAAAGTGATTTTTAGTTTGTATATGGAGATTTTGAGTTGTATCAAATCCTATCCATGTCTCCATCATCACAAGTAGCGCTTATACAGGGGAGCCATTTTACTAACACTAAGAAACACCAAGCAATTTATTTAGTAAAGCATTTTTCCCACTGCAGCTCATCAGTGAATAACTGCTTAAAGCGGGAACCTTCCCATTAGCCCTATTCCTACAGTATAGTTTTGTTCTTACCATAAAACCCTTTAATTGAAAAGAAAACCATTACAAAGCACTAATATATGATTTGGTTTTCTGGTGCCTGGGACAGGCTGCTCCTGGCTGTAGCACACTTACTGGGAAGGCTGGGATAACCCCAACACACTTACCTGTCTCCCAAAGGAAGGATGAACAGATCTGCCACAGCATTCTCTGGCAAGCCAGGTCTCCAGGGGCACCTCCGCTGCCGTTTCACTGCACCACCAAGAAGTATTCCTTCTTTTATTTAGGCATTTATTTACCTTCTAGAGAAAAGGGATGTATTAAAAATAGTGCCTGTGCGCTTGCAAGGGGCTGCGTGGTGCTGCCCGGTCACATCACTTTCAGGCTCATCGCCTCTGCTCCAGATGTGCAGTGACAAACCCACACCAGGTAACACTGGCAAAGGCCACAACGTGCTTCGCCATTCTCCTTTTGGGACTGCTTCTGGCAGAAATGACCTGGCAAGTGACATATTCGTGTCTCCGTTGCATGGTGGCCACAGGCCTGGTAAAAGCACAGCTGGCATGTGCACCACAAACCACCCTGCCAGCAAGCCCAAATCCAGATGTGGTCACATAGGTAAGAGGTGCCCCATGACACATGCCCTGCAAAGGGACTAGAGTCAAATGGTGACACTGGCCTCTAAACCCAACATGTATTCTCCATAGTGTACACAGGCAGCTCACAATAGTCCTTCCAGTGAGATTTAACTAAAGGGGGGGAGCACTAAGGATAAAGACAGATCAAGTTTGATCTAAAATTTAAAATTAAACATGCCTGTTTTGGAAAGAATTTCATTAAGGTGAAAATATAATAGAGAAGGACCCATTTAGGAAGAATGTGCTATTAATTCTTAGTAGTGTATGCAGAAGGGAAAATTGCATTTTTATCTAAATGGTTTTTTCTGCATAACCCATTTACAGTATTTTTTTACAGCTCAGTAATGGGAAGTTTTCATATTTCTATTTGGGCCAGACCAATGTGGAAGGAAGGTAGCCTTCAAGAACACTTCAGATATAACCCCTTGAAACAGATTCCAAGAGAAGCTTCACAAAAAGGCCAGTACAGCACATCCAAAAAAGATGGTAGGGAAAAGGAATGGAAAAACCCCTCCATCTTAAAGATGTAAACCAGATTTTGAGGGGGAGAGGAAAAACCACATGGTTTAGATTTTTTTTCCTAGGGGACAATAAAAGGTTTGGTCTTCCCCCTGTTTTCTTTACATGACGCAGGAACAGTTCCTCAGCGCAGTGCATAGGCTCAAACACACGCAAGGAGCAAAATGGTGCCTTGTAGTCACTGTGAAGAACTGCATAGGGATGTTCTGAGCTGTAACAGTTCCTATTACATATAATGAAAAACAATGTAGGCTATGGAAAACCATTTTTATCATCATAAGCAAATGCTCATTTCTCACCAGTTTCATACAATCTGAAACTGAACATAATCTAAACAATAATGTCAAACAATTGACCCCATGATCCAAGTTTGCTGATGTATTGCCATCAGGCAGCAAGAATCAAAAAAGCAGACTTGGCACTGAGCGAGCTGTGTTTTACCAGGTTTGCCTAACCGAGGACAAATAAAAGCAAACATTAAATTCAATGTTTTTAGAGCTCTTCATTTTATCATCAACTCTCTCAAACCCAAACAAACACAAACCCAAAGTTTACTGGCCTCGTGTTTCATAAACACATCAACTGGTTCTGCAAACAATGCAGCGGGGCTCGCAAAAGCACTCAGCTGTGTGCTTTCTATGCATCATTCATTTGACATTCCTCACCTCTTTTTTCCCCCCCTTTGCTGTTTTTTCTCAGCTTACTTCTGAAAATCAGTATAATGAAAAATTTTATCTTTAAAAACAGACATTTAAAAGTGCAGCAGTTATGGAAATGCAGTTGGACAATGAGTAATTGTTATTCCCTTTACCTTGCTTGCCATACTCCTCACTGCAAAGCAGTAATTACAGGCATCTACTTCTGTTTTAAGCTTTACAGTGAGGTTTTCCCAAATTTAAGGCCAGCAACCAACCCTTCATTATGCTTAATAGGTAGACATAAAAACGTAATTGTATCCCAGTCTCTCTAACTGCATGCTCCTCCAGCTCCTGCAGCTCACACTTGTCTGATTCAAGGGAGAGATTTTTAATCTCTTCTGTAACTCAAATATTTCAGCACCATCAGCATAAACCACCTCAGAAAAGAACACAGGAAAATACAGGAGGATTTGGAAAATCAGCTGAAGCAAAACTTTGCTCTGTTAAACCCCAAGTTTCCAATGTGGCATTTGCCAGCCCACAGTGGCCAGGAATCCATCAGCACCTTGGGGGGCCCAGGGTATGGCACCCTCCCGGGAACCTGGAGCATCCCAGAACCTGAAGAACCCTGGAGCTGACGGCTGCTAGCAGCAAATCTGTTCCTGCAATTTCGACAAAGCCTTAGCTGAAGTAAGCGAAAACAGGACGGAGCACATGAACTGGTTTCATCCACAGGACAACTGCCTTTACCATGTAATGTATAATGCTACTTTGCCTGCAGAAAGTGTAAAAGCAAAGGCAAACCAAACAACCACAGCTGCCCTGAGCTCCCTGCGGCTTCTCCAGCTGTCCCAACCCCAGCATTTAGAGCCATCACAACTCACACCCGATCCGCAAGCAGCTACAAGGAATTAACGACGGTGGTTCGGAACTTCCCAGTCATGGCAAGTAACAATAAAAAAAGAACCAGAACAAAGAAGTGTTTCGTTATTCTCTCTTTTCTGTTATCTGCCTATCTCAAAATAGCTCCTATCGATTTTAATTACACTTGAGACAGTCCTATTTTTTCCTCTGCCTCTAGAACGACGGCTTGGTAGAGAGCAAAGGGAGCTGGGCTGCGAGCTGTTCCATCCAGCATAAAAAGAACAGCATGTGCCTATATTTAGAGGTAGAGAAGGGAACTACAGCATCCAGGGAAAAATATCATACTGATTTTATCTTCAAAAAAGCACTTATGTTTTTGGTTTGTTTAAATCAGGAATGTGTTGCAAGTGTTTGACCCTATATCCAGCAACAATAAAATCTGTTCCATCATAAAATACCAACTGCTTTGCACTTTGAAAGATAATACTATTTTTGAAGCATTTCAGAATTATTATCTTGTAGATTGAGGTAATTTTTATTATGGTTACTGGGGAATTCCGTTGTTTTTTGTTTTTTTTTTGTAGAATACAAACAATAGGCAGATTTATTATTTTCTTGCTTTTAAAACTGTGTTTGGTCTGAAATTTTAGCTACTTTTCAGACTGGGCAAAAAATAGTTTTTTAGCCTAACATGTTGGCACCAATAAAAATTAACAAAACAAGTGAGTCCAATCAAAACTACTAGATGCAAACAGTTACCTGATTGCCTGACACATCCAAGGGACACCCTATCTGCAGCACTATTACATCCAGGCCATCTAGGTTGGAGTCTCACCAGAGTATGGACATCTCAGAGCTTGCTCAGGTCCTGGTGGGGGTGGGCCCTCTTCTCCTCTCCCCCGGAGGAGAACAGCGGAGCACAGGAGCCCACCCATGGTGATGCTCCATCCCCAGGCGCCTGGAGGAAGAGTGAAAACTCACCTCGCATCAAGCTATTTCCACATCATCTCGATTTCTTTTCCTGTTTCTCAGAAATTCATTTAGAAATTCACTCACACACTGGATCATGAGTGCCATAACTGGGGATTTTTGTTGCTTTTCCAGGAGAGGAGAAATGCTGTACTGGGGGGAGCAAGCACAATTGCACCATCCCCACCAGATACACTGTCAGAAGTAATTGATTTAGAAATGAGGTTACCAAGTGGGAGAAGACACACTCAGCTCTACATCCCCCCCTGCCCACACAGCTCTACATTCCCACCCTGACCACCACAGCCAGAGCCCAGTGGCACACTCCATCCGGTGCTGTTCAGTCCTGAGTGCCAGCCTCTGATGGGCACCCAAGTGCCCAGACTCATTCCCAGGGTTCCTCTGGCTCTGCCAGCATGAGACCCCACCACAACCCTCCCGGCATCCTCTGCCAATGCCTCAGTGGCACTGTGGTCACCTGTTTCCCGGGCACTGGTGAGGCTCATCCGGCCACCAAGCAGCCAAACCCACCTGGTTTCTCTCATTTGGACTGTAAATCTTTAGCAGTGGGAATGTCTCCCAGGTTTCTAAAGCACTGTGTCAATTTATGGTGCAATAAATATGATCTTAATAAAAATAATAATAGAGTGGGACCTGAATAGGTACTGCACGGCAATCTAAATCAAACATAAACCCAAGTATCCATAACTGAAATGGGAATGACTTGACCAACTGTGCCACCTAGCCAGGAGCCGGGAACGCTCAGGCAGACGCTCCCTCCTGCCTGCTCTCACCAGACAGACAATTCCAGCATCACCTCCAGCAGCGGAGCGAAGGAAGCGCTCAGCCCTGCTTCCCAGGAACAGCCCCGTTCACAGCGCATCTGCATCTGCACCTCTCAGACATCCTTCATCTCCAGCATCCCCATTTTCCAACATCTTTCTTGTCCAAGACCAAAAGACTCTAAAATGTCATCATGGAGGAATATCACAACCACCCAAAAAAAATTAGTGAACGATTTTTCTAGGAAAGAGATGCAAAAATTCTGACCAAGTAATAACCACAGCCCACCCTTCACTCCCTGTGGGAATACGGGAATATGGGAACAGAGCATTGACATATTTCTAGAAAAATGGTTTCAGGCTACAGTGGGAAAAAAAAGAAAGAAAAAGTGGTGCCTTTCTCAAACTGCATTTTGGGAGAGGATCAAGGGGAGGCAGGAAGGACGTGACTGTTTCCAGGGGTTTTTAGTGTATTTGCTTCACACAACAAATTAATATTCTCAATTTTAAATCAGGAATATATTCTTAATTAGGGTATAAAATGTTTTAAAATCTCCCTCACTTTACAAATGGCTGCTTTTTCAATTAACTGTGCTTCCTCAGCCTCAGGATGATCTTTCTATTAGCAATACAAATGCTTTCTAATATTTTCTGAATACTAATTCACAAAATTAATTAAATGCAGACTTAACTCTGAAAACATATATTTTACTACAAAAAAACTGCTGTTTCCCAGCTCCTGACTGATTCCAGGCTTCTCTGTGATGAAGAGTATCAAGTCCTAAAGGCCCAGCAGTCAGAAATGAAGGTAAGAAAGTGAAAAGAAAACAGAGGTAGCAACTCGGTTTCCTCATCTCGCTTTTTAAATGTTCAGGATGGGGGGAAGTAAAGACAAATATCCATAAGTTCAAGCAAAGTGGCCAAGAGAGCAGGGCCAAAGCGCTGTCCCCAACACCATGCTTTGCTGGGGAAACCCCGTCAGAGCTCACACATGTGCTGTTTGTTTTTCAATTCAAATAAACTGTATTTATTTTAATGTGAAAAATTCTATCAAAGCAACTCCTAAATGTAACCAGACTTCAGCTTACCAAAATGAAAAAAAAAAAGCTTCTTTAGACAAATCTTCAAAGCTAGTAAGAACATAGACGGTGTGGAGTCGTGCACAGCGCTGGTCTGTTAAATACTGAGCAGACACAAATACATCTCAAATTGAAACCAAACAGTGAAGGCTCCCAGCAGAAGGTGAGCACGCAGACAGGGCACATTTTACCTCAGGAGCTTCCCATGAGTGATAGACATGTGCATCTTGGGGAGGGAGAGCATAAGGTGTGACAGAACAGCTATTGTCCAATGGGGCAAAACAGGACGTGGGAAAACTTCATCTAAAAATGGCCAGCATGGATCAGACCTAATCCCATGGGAGAGGGACATACTGTAGGTCAGAGTCAGGTGTCTTGTAAGGGCATGAGCCCAGAACACGCGACTGCTGATCACAAACACTCTTACCATGAGTACCGTCACACAAAATAACTCAAGTACAGGGGAGAAGACCATGAGAAAAGCAGCAACCAAAGTATTTTGGCATCAGTATATAGATAAAAAGTGTCACGCTAAGAAGGTGCATTTCTAGACCTTGCCACTTTTTACAGCAACTAAGGAAAACGCATCTCCCACATGCCTGTGCTTTTGTCATTTGCCAGGAGATGAGCAGAAAGTGAAGACTCAGAAGGCGTGGGGGGAGACGAGGAGAGGGGGTGCTGGAGGGGAGCAGCAAAGCAAAATCATCTAAGATGTTTGCTTTGAAGTATTAAGAAAGCTTGTAAAAATTAATGGATTAGACCTCCAGCTGTTCCATTCTCAGCTTTAAATTTAAAAGGTATTTGGAACATTGGCACATAATCCATAAAATATATTTTTTAAAAAAGAAATAATATCTTTGCATTAAAAAAGGTCACTAATAATTCATAATGTTTTAACGGCACCAAGGCGAAAGTGTTTTGCAAAAGAGAAGCAGCTAATTACAAAGAGCATCATCATTTTTACGTGAGCTAGTCATGGTCTCGCTGTGCAAACTGCGTCCATCTGCAGAACAGCAAAAATTCAGATTTGCATTTTAAAAAGTTGAGAAATCCAACCACGATCAGAAGATCAGGACAGACCTTGAGTTTCCTGAACATTCCACAGCTTCACCTACTTGATTTCCATAGGGTTCCCTGCCCTGCGTACCTTACACAAGGAGTGGTGCTGAGGAAGTGCACAAGAAACCCATGTTCTAAATATACTTCATCAATGGAAGTGCTTGCTTCTAAAACACCCCTCAAATAAATGAAACCAGAATAACTCTGTATTTAAAAACCCAACGCATCAATCTTTAGAATGTCCTGCAGACTGTTAGCACGTATTTACAGGCACAGACTCTGCTCTTTCCAAGGGAAAAGCCAGGACAGTTTGACCAACAGCGCTGGAGCCAGGTGGCCGCGGGCACCCACTGTGCAGTGCCCTTGCCGCCTGCACACAGAGCGCTCCAGCCGGAGCACAGGAAGAACGATAAGCTTGATGCTGGTGATAAAACAGGGAAGGACCCCAATAGCCACAATCTGACTGCTCTCTCCTGATATTCTCAATGTGCTCTAGGAATTAAGTAATTAAACTGTTTATGGTATTTCAGTAAATTTAGCATTAAAAAAGCATATGTGTTGGGCCACCTGAAGATTCATTTAGAGCTGGCTATACATACCCTGTGGAAACTCCACTCACACTTGTATTTAACAGAAATACACGAGAAACCACAGACTGAAAATGCACAGTAATTTGTCTAGTAGTAAAATTTTATATGGCCACATAAAGGCATTTTGCTGTAGCAAAACCTCTCCCTCTCACAGAACATTGCAGAAGCTTGAGTCAGCTGTTACAAATAAAAGCAGCCTATATACTTTAAGGTTAGACTTTTGTTTAATGCCTTATCCTTTGCTCTATACAAGTAACAACAAACTGCATCTGTAGGTATTGCTCATGAATAACATTTTTTAACAAAAAGCTATTCGCAGTTTTATGGCAGAGCATTCCACTAGCTCAAGGGTAAAAACACAGGTCTCACATGTTAAAAATTAAGAGCAGACATGGTGTAATACATCACAGATCAGAATAAATCTGTGCTGTCATCTAAGCTCATATATAAATATTAAGTCTAATTAATTTCCTTTTACATCATAGGTAAAGATCTGAAGCACACTCACACACCAATTTCAAGAAATAAATCCCCCAAAGTCAGTCTCACGCACTCACTCACACTCAGTGTGCACAAAACAACCCAGAGCAAAGACTAATCTCACCATTGAATGCGCCAGCATAAAATAACACACTTTGGTATATGACAGCACCCACTTGGTCATCTGCAATAATTCAGTGCAATCCACTAAAATAAGGAGAACTGGTAAATATAAAGACCAAAAATTAATGGACAGACAGACGGATGGATGCAAAGGCAAACAGGGTGGCTATGGTAGTTGCTGAAATGCCAATAAATTCACACATTTCCTGCATTAATTATTTCAGTGCATTACAGCAGCAACAGCAAATACTATTGAGAACTCTACCCCTTGCCTCTCTAATGTTTGCCATAAAGGTCTACAAACACTCTCCTGCAAAGTGTTTATAAAACAAAGGAAACCGTTTCCAAACAGAACCATTTTCTATTAGAAAACATTAAAAATGACAGTTGCTCAAAGTAAACAATAGTGTTCCTGTCATCCATGGGAAGCCAGGCAGGGGCAACCTCTCCATTTTTATTAACAGGTCAGAAGAGTTTAAAAGATCATATTAAACCCAAACCTCAGGCACACTGAGCTCCCTCCTATGATATGCAACGGGAGTATTCCTTCCTCATAAATCTGCATGCTAATCCAGCGCGTTTATTAAAGATGTGTATTTCATGTCTGTGGAGTAGATCACGTAACTTCTTGGCAAAGGCAACAGCATTTTTCTTTTTTCACTAACTTAAAATTCCTTGTGTAAGTTTAAACAGCCCTTTCAAGCAAACAAAGCAGTGTCAGGAATCACAGATCCATCGCTGCAAAGTGCGCTGAGCTCCATCCCTGTGAACTCATTTCCAGCACCCTCACTACATAAAACCCATTCCAATCACACGCTGCCTGCAATGATATTTACGTGTCTGAAATGCCTCACAAGGGGTCCAACAAACTCAGTCTCAGTAACACAACCAGTCCCTTGGTAAAGCCTCCAACAGAACATAGCAGTATTTAAAATAAAAGTACGCAGCTTTTATTAGCTGTGAACATAGTACGAACATAGTAGGAAGCAAAAGAAAACAAAGGCTCCTCACCGCATCTGGACCAAATCTGACCTTTGTTAATGTATTTGGTGGTAATTTACAGACATTCCATGCTGGCCTGTGTGCTCATTCAAGGGGTAGGTTCAGTGTTACGATGAAATATTAACAAAAATTAACTGTGCTGCAAACTGCCCCTGCCCATCAGCTCAGACAGACGAGCCCAACAGCCACCGAGCCACTGAACACATTCTGATCTTCTCCAATTAGCACCTGCATGGCTCTGGGTTACACAGGGACACCTTCACCTGACATCTGCAGTATGGGGCCGTCAAAATTTCAATTAAAAACTATAAACAAAACCCCACCACCACTTGATTACTGGGTTTCTAGAGAACACTGATCAGCACTGCACTGAAGGGGAAATTGTTCTGGTTCAGTCAAAGCAAAACCCCATTAGACTGGCCCTGGGTGTTTAAGTGAATTTGATCTGGTTATTGTTTGTCAGCTAGAGCTGTGATGCTGAAGTCAACACAACCTCTCTGGACTCCGTGTTATAGTATCTCACTCCGAGCTCTGGCTGCACGGCAGAGGAAGACATGAAATCCTAGAAAGCATCTTTTTTTGGAAAAAAAAATAATTAAAACCCCAAACTGTCAGCCACTTCACATAAAACACATTAGTGCGAGTTGCATATCCGAGAGAACTCCTCATGGAAAATTCACATTTCAGCAAAGACCAACATCCAGCCAGCATTAATAATCTTAAATTCAGAAACAAAATGTGCACACTCACACACAGCTCGCTAAAGGCCAACACTAAATGGTGTCAGCGTGGACACGTAACACAGGCACCTGAAGCACAGTGTCTGCTTCCAGCCACCTTCCAACCTCACAGCTGGCACAGATTGCCAGGTATGAGCAAATCCTGTTAATGCCAGCAGGAGGAAAAAAAGACGAGCTGTAAGGAATGTGACCAGCCGCTAAACCAACTCAGACAGGTTGTATCCCCCCGTAATCCGGGCAATAGCCGAGTATTTGAAAAGTTCCCGATCCGCCGTGGTTTGAGGAGCTTCCCGTGCCAGCTGCCCCCCCCCCGGCACCGCAGCCGCCGGTTCCCTTCTCCGGCTCCGCGGAGGAGCGAGGTGGGAATCCGGCAGCACCCGCACATAGCGCTCCGCCGAGGGGACGCCGCCCGCCGCCGCCCGTGCCTGCCTGCCCCGAGCCTCCGGTGCGCGGCAGGGCCGCACCAAGAGCCAATCCCTCAGCGCGTTCCTCCGCCACGGCAGGTAGGATTAAGCGGCCACCGCCAGCGGCTGTGTGAATTTGAGGCTAACGACCAGCCTCACCCTTATTAACACCGCACAACACTGCAAACGGGGAACAGCTCCGAGCACGGTCAGGAGCTGCAGGGAATTCGGAGAAGCGCTCCCCGCTGTCTGCGTTCATCCTGCCCGTGTACCTCGGGGAGCGGCTGGACACAAATCCCAGCCGGCCAAAACGCCTTAAAACCTAGGTCACTGGACAAATAAAGCCTTGCCCTGCAACACAGTTTCAAATACTCAGGGGCACGGCAACGTGAAGTTAAATTATTTCTACCAACAGCCTGTTCTTTTCCACCTCTTGTATCCTTTATCACTTCCAAACCCAGTTAATTATCTGCTGGTCTGTATGAATTTCCTCATCTGAAGAACCAGCCCATTCAAATCCTTCAAGTGACTAAAGTGTGAAACAAAATGAGTGCCTCTCTGCATTGTTGTAAAACTGGTTTGCTATTTTATGCTAAGCCTCTGAAAAACTAAAACATATCCTTATATAGGAACACTGATTAAATGGTTTTCCTTCCAAGTGATGAACTATTTTAACAGCAACATTGTGGTTATCGTGACCAGAAAGCAATTATATTTCACTAGATGTTACTAAGAATAGTGGTGATCAAAGTGAACGTAGGAGTGCTGCTAAAGATGTTAAAGAAAGCATCGCTCCATATGACACACATACACAAAATATACATGATTTTTAAGCCAAATTACACTTTTAATAAATGTGCTGCTCATGATTGAATCACTTCTTGGGATTAATTTTTTTTTACCCGAAGTTACTCTTTAAAAATCTATTTCTAAACAGAGCACGGTGTGCATCTCTGCAGATCTGTATGCGTGTGTGAGTGCACACATAACGGGGTGTGTGTATATTGTGAGAGAATGTATATATGTGTTCGAGTCTGCCAAGGTAGAAGTGACAGGAACTGTGATTTGTGCTAACTAGCTATTGATCCAGTCAGATCTAGATGTTGTGTACAAGAAACAATAAAAGAAAAGGGGCCAGGAAGGATGCTGCGTGCAACTCCATTTAAAAATGGAAAAGAAGGGCCCCAAACAAACCAATTTATGTCCTTGCCTGGGTGAAGCATGGAGAATGCTGATGGGCTTCCCAGAGTCTGCTGTGCATGCTAAACACTCCCGCTTGAAATGAGAGGCTCCTGCACTGGGCATTAAGCATGAACAAAGAGACAAACCGTGGGGGCTAGGATTCATGCTTCAGAAAGCCAAAGCTGAAAAGCCAACCAGAACCAGGGGTAGGGAATCACTCAGTTTTCAAACCAGCTCTCTCTTGATTTTCCCAACACCTTCCTTAGCAAAATTACAAAACGCGGAGGATTGTAAAAAGTCAGTCTGTGCCGCCAGCTGCAATGAAAACCATTTCAAACTACCCGAGCAGCACCAAACCAGCAACTTTCCTAGGCACAAATAATGAGCTTATATCACATAAATTACACACGTACTTAGAGCACAACAGAAATTGTCGCTGTGTGTCCACGCAGCAGCACGTGCACTTGCACCTATTGTAATATTCACCCACACAGTCAGGCACTTTGGAAAATATGGCTTTGATAAGATGAAATAGAAACCAATTGAATCTATAATAATCTTTATCTCAAGCAGCTTTACTAATAGAGGGCTTTCCATTAAAATATTTTTTTCCAGAGCTTGGGGAATTATGATACCCTCTGGACATGGGGAAGGATCAAAAATGACAACTAATGTTGAAATTAAACATCTGTCAACTAAGCAAGTTTTCCACCAGCAGAGCCAGAGCCTTGTTCTAAATTGCCTTTCTATTAAAGGAAAAAAAAAGAAATGTTAAGAGCCTTTCAGCTCAGTATTGCACTGCTGGAAGGCTTCTACTGCAAGCAGGGAAATACCTGGCACTGGGGGGGGACAGCACCACTCCCAGCATGGCTGCAGGGCTCAGGAAAAGCCCTCTGACAGTTTGGGGGAACCGGCTGGAAGTCTTGGCCAGCGCGGGGCTTGGGGAGCTCCCGCACACAGCACCCCACACCCACAGGGCTCCATGGGGAGCCCCCTCCTCAGTGCCCCATGAGCGGAAGCATGGCTGGGTCTTCATCCGGAAGCCCCTGCTCAGCACTGAGACCCCACGCCACCCCGTCGGGGAGGGAGGTGTCTGCTCCCCAGGAGGTGTGATAGGGATGACGATGGCAGAGACACAATAGGCCAGCATCACTCAGTGCTGGCTGGGCAGCAGGTGCTTCTTCCCTGCCACTGCCCCCCCCCCAGCACAGCCACCAGCATCCCGCGCCCCAGCCTTGTGCGGGAATGCATGCAGCACCCACTGAGGTCCCCACCATGGGTCTGGGGCCAGCATATGCCCAGCATTCCAGGGCCAGAGCTCTACCACCTACCACCGTCCCTTCCCTGAGCAGCCCGCTACCCCCCTCCGTGGGCCAGCACCCATATGGAATGACGGATACCTTCTTTGCTGGGATTTGGGGGCTTGGGCTTCTCCCAGGGCGCCATGGGCTTGTCCTCCTCCTGCCCCTCCATCAGGGCCTTCTCACCAGGCAGGTACCAGGTGGAGTTGTGCTCCGCCATCAGGGAGTCCAGGTCAATGGTGCTCATGGCGCCCTTGACACCCTCTGAGCAGCAGCTGCCCAGGTCGCTGTCCCCGTTCTGCCCTGCACACTCCCCCTTCTTGCTCTTCAGCCCCAAGGGTTGGTCTTCCGAGATGCTGAACTGCTGCCGCTGGAGCTGGATCTGCGCCTGCAGGATCTCCAGGGGGTGGATCTCGTCCTGGGCAGAGGTGCTGGTGGGGGTCCGCACCTGCTCCATGCTTGGCGTGCCAGGATGGGCACCCGCTGTGGTACTGAGCCCGTAGCTGTCAGGGGTCGAGGTAGACGTACTGAGGAGGCCAAGGGCCAAGGGCTTCTGTCCGTTGAGAAGTGTGTGCTCCCCACGGGGCAGCTTGGGCGAGCCGCCCAGCAGTGGGCTGCGGGTAGGCTTGGATGCAGCGTTGTCAGAGCTGGAGGACACCTCGTCCTCATTGCCATAGCTGGTGCTGACCTCATCGGGAAAGTCCACGTGCGGGGAGCTGCCGTCCGACTTGGTCACGCTCTGGATGCCGCTGTCCAGGGAGGACATCAGGTCGGGCTGCTCCCCCAGCAGCAGCTCGCTGCCCTTGCCCCAGGATGGTGAGGTCAGGGGCTTGTCATGAGGGGTGCCCCCACCTCGCTCTGTGCCTGTGGCCCCCGGCGGGCCCCCCGCGGCCGCCGGCTGCCCCGGGCTGACACCAGCCCCGCTGCCCTCGGTGGCCGAGAACTTCTCGAAGAAGGTGCCGGGGCTGACGTGCCCGCTGTCCCGTTTCCGGCGGCCCCGCCCCCGCCCGCCACCCGCCTTCCCCTCGCCACCGGCCGCCGGCTCCAGCGCGAAGCCGGGCGAGAGGCTGCTCTCAGCAGGCAGCAGCGGGGCAGGGCCCGGCGCCTTGCCCGCGGCTCCCCCACCAGCTGGCGGCCCTGGCGGGAAGTAGTCCGGGGTGGCGGGCGGCGGCGGGTCGGGCTCGGCCTGGCTGAGCTTGCGCTTGGCCTCGGCCGGGCTTTTCTTGTTGAAGGTGACGTTGAGGTTGGGGGCGCCCAGGCTGGCGATCATGTTCTGGCAGGCGGTGGAGAGGGCGGCCAGGCAGCTCTGCCCAAAGACATTGTCCTTGCTGGCCGGCTTGCTGAAGGAGCCCAGTGAGAGGGCACCCAGCTTGCTGGCGGTGGGCCGCGGTGGTGGAGGGAACTCGGACGGGGGTGGTGGGTACGCGCCCGGTGAGGCGCTGAGCGCGGGCACAGCCCCATGGGCCGCTGGCTGCCGCGCCGCTGCCGCAAAGGGGAAGCTGGTCTGGGCAGTGAAGTCGGCAGGGCCGCGGCGCTCGGCAGGTGCACTGGGCAGCGCCACGCCACCGCCCGGTGACTGCAGCTGCGAGAGGCCACCCATGGCAGGCGCAAAGGGTGGGTGGACGCCAGGCGAGGGCAGAGCCTGGGCTGGCCCCTCACCCGCCATTCGCAGTGGCTCTTGCAGCCCCAGCCCGCTGGTGCCCGGCCGGAACAGCATGGCGGTGCTGCCTGGCTGTAGACCCAGCTCATGGGGGGCCGCCTCGGCTGGCAGCCCCGGTGCTGCCATGCGCCGTGGCAGCAGCTCCCCGGGTGGCGGTGGCCCTGCAAACCAGCCACTGTCAGGGGCCAGATGTGGTGCTGGTGGGTCAAAGCCACGGCCACTGCTGGCCTCGCGCTCGAAGGCAGGCGGGGGCAGGCTGCCGGGCGGGCCCACCTCGCCATGGTGCCCCAGCTGCTGCAGGCTGGGCGGCCGCAGGCGCTGCTGGCTGCGCGAGGCCATCTGCTTCATCACCAGCGCTGCGTTCTGGCGCTGCGCCAGTGCTGGGTGCTCGGGGCCACCATGTGGCAGCGGCCCCCCGAAGGCCTCAGGCGCCGGCGGGGTGAAGTCGCCTGGCAGGCCGGGGTAGGCCGTTGGGGAGAGGTGGCTCTCCAAGGCTGGGCCATGCATGCCGCTGCCCCAGGAGGTGCAGCGCTCCACGCCAGGGTTGCCAGGGAATTCAAACCGCGGCCTCTTGGCGACGCTCACGTAAGGGGCATCGAAGTGCTGCAGTCTTTGATTTGGTGGCTGTTGAGGAGGAGGGTGCTGCATATTAAACACGGGGTCGGTGTAGGGATGCATATTCCTGTTTTCCAGTCTGTGAATAGGGTATTCAAACTGTGCATGCTGGTTCTGCATTATGGGCCCATTGTCCTGCAGGTTGGGGTTGGGAGCGTTGGCTTCTGTTTGCTGTTGCCTAGGGATGGCTGGCGGGCAGGAGTTCTGTCTGGCCAGCAAGCCCGGCGGTGGCTGCTGCGACGGTTGTGGTGGCTGCTGCTGCTGCATCAGAGGGTGCCTGGCGCTGGCCCCCGTCTCCAGGCTGGCAGACATCTTCCGCGTCCCCCCAAAGCGCTCGAAGAAGACGCCGTGCTGCTGCGGCGGGTGTGCCTTGGCCACGGTCATGCCCGGTGCCCGAGGCAGGGGGGGTGCCCCGGCGAAGCTGCCACCCGCTGGCACCTGCCGCCCGCCACCGTAGTGCGGCAGCTGCCCCTCGGGCTCCGACGGCGAGAAGACGGGCAGCTCGAAGTGGCCTGCAGGGCCGTCGCCGGGGTAATTGTATTCCAGCGAGTCCACGCTGCCCTGCGCGGGTAGCCGCCGCTGCTCCAGGCCGTGGGGGTCGGAGGAGCCGGCCGCCGGCAGCCCGTGGAAGGAGGCTGCGCGGTTGGGGGACTGGTCGAGGGGCAGACAGGGCGCCGGCACGGCGTGGCTGGAGCCTCCGGCACTGTGGTGCTGGAAGTCGGGCAGGTTACCGGGGCGCTGCTGCCCGAAGCCCTCGCCGCCCTGGCCCTCGGCCATGTGCTCGTAGCCGTCGGAGAACGCCGTCTGCCCGCCCAGAGCGCCGCTGTAGCCCAGCAGCCGGCCGCCGTGCACGCAGGAGGCGCCAGGGTCGGGCCCGAAGTTGCCGCCGAAGTGCGGGGGGTGCTGGTGCGGGTGGTGCCCGCCGCCGTGGCCGCCGTGCGCCGTTTGCCCTCCGAAGAAGCCGTGCACCGGCGGCTGCATGCCGCCGCCGTGCAGCTCGGCGGGGCCGCGGCCCGGGAAGCTGTAGGCGTCCGCGGGCAGGCTCATGTTCATGCCCAGGAGGGGCGGCTCTCCCAGAGCGCCCAGGGCCGGGTCCACCGCCGCCGCTGGGCCGCCGCCGGGGAAGGCCGGTGCCTTGAAGTGCGCGCTCATGTTCAGTCCGGGCTGGCCGAAGCCTCGCTCCGCCTGTCCACCGCTCCGGCTGCTGCTCTGAGGCTCGAACTGCTCCAGCCCGAACATCCTGCGCGGCTCCTCAGCAGGGCATGGCCGCTCCGCTCCGCCGTCCCGCTCCGCCGTCCCGCTCCGCCGTCCCGCTCCGCGATGCTCTGCCGCCCCGATCACATCCTGCCGCACCTCCGCGCCGCTGGCATCGCCCGCCCGCCCGCGCTCGCCCCGGCGGCTCTCCGCTCGCTGCGCCCCGGCGCCGGCCGCGCTGCGCTGCCCGAGAGCCGACGGGGCGGCGTGCCGCCGCTCATAGGCTCCGGCGTCCGGGAGCTGTGCGCCGCATCGCCGGCCCGCCGTGCGCTGCCCGCGGTTCGCAGGGCTCCGGCGGCGGCAGCGGGGCTGAGGCGGCGGGGCCGGGGAGAGCGGCGGGGCCGGCGCTGCGTGCGGGCGCTGGGAGGGCTGCGCCGCGCTCCCCGCCGCGCTCCCTCGCTCTCACCCGGCGCTGGCGGAGCAGCAACAAGTTTTGCATTTCAGCGATGAATTTCAGCCATCGGGGCTGCGCCAATGAGCGCGCGCCGCCCGGGGCGGGGCTCGCCGTTAAGGTGGCTCCGCCGCCCGCCCGGCCCCGCGCCCCGCCCAGTGCCGCCGCCACTGCTCCCGCGGGGCCCGGGGAGCAGGAGGCACAGAGGCCGGAGCCGACCGGCGGGACCCGAACAGGGACGGCCAGTGCCGCCCTCCCCGCCAGCCCGGGACAAGGAGCGGTTCAAGCGGCCCCGGCACGGCCCGCGAACTCCCGGCTTGCTCCGTTGGGCCCGCCCGGGCCGGCAGCCGGAGGGGAACCAGGAGTTATAGGGAGCGGGAAAGCCCGAGCCCAGTGTTCCCGTGGGGACAAACCCCCCTCAGGACCGGGGCGCCGAACCTGCCGGCGGGATGAGGAGCGGCTCGCACACAAGGTGGCGTTAAAAAAATACCAAAAATAAAAGTTGCTCCCACCAAAGAACCCGGGATCTATAAATAAGCGCCCGCCCGGTATTTGTATATGACAGGAGAGTTTTAAGGGGATTTTTTTACGCAGGATCAGGATGCTGCGCTGTGATTAAATATTGATTTTGTGTAATTAGTTTTCATGTGAACTATCCTCCTTGCTGATGGCTTGGAGATTTCAGAACTCAAGGAGAAATGGAATTGGACATGGAAATTATGACTTAGCAAAGTGACGGGGGGGCCGCGGGGTGCGGAGCTGGCACCGGGACACGGAGCGGAGGGCGCGCGGCCTGACAACGGCACAAAGGAAAGGGGGCTGGAGGAGGGTGTCCCGCTCCATCGCAGGGGGAATGGAGGCCACGGGGGCAAGGGAGGGAGAGTAGGGGAGGAGAGTAGGGAGCAGGGAGGAGATGGGAAGAGGAGGAGGGAAGAAGAGGAGGGAAAGAGCCGCCGGCCCCTGTGTCCCCGCAGCGCCGCCGCGCCCCGCTCTGCGCCTGCGTGCGCGCCGTCGGAGCCAACTGTTCCGAACGGGCACAGCGCCCCCTGGCGTCCGCCGCACCCCCGGGCGGGCCCGCGGCGGTCAGTGGCCCGGGGAGCCTCGACGGCGAAGGCACCGGGACCAGACCGGTTTGGGTTTGGAAGGGACTTTAAAGCTCATCCAGTTCCACCCCCCTGCCGCGGGCAGGAGCACTTTCCACTAGAACAGATCGCACCAAGCCCCCTCCAACCTGGCTTTGAACACTGCCAGGGATGGGGCACTCCCATGCTTCTGAAAAGACAGATATTTACTAATTTAGAAGATTTACCTTGCATTTCATGGAATATTCAGAATCTGCCTGTTCTTTGAGCTGAGCCAGCGCAGTCTTTTTGTAAGAGGAGAATAATGCCATGAAGGAGAGTGCAGTTAGAAGGAAAGAGAGACACCCACAGACTGACCATCTCAGGCGCTTCTGAGCAAGCACTAACCCTCCTCTCTCCTCTATCCTGGTCCTTGCCAGGACCAGCAGCATGCTCCTTCCCCAGAGGGCTTTTCTGCTTCTCTGCTGTGGGCCAAGGCTATGCTGCCTGCTGCCTTCCAGGGGCAAAATTTAAGGCTGGAAGTTCCAGCACTGTAACACGCCAGCAGCTGAGATGATGGTCCACCAGACCAGCACTATACAGGCTCCATTACTATCTGATAACATTTCTAAACATTCATGATTTGTTCATGTTGTTAATGTTTGTAAATGTTCACTATTTATAAGCATTCACTGTTTGTTACTGTCCAAGAGCGCTTTGGATTAAACACATCTCAGAGCCACGGACCTTCTATGTCCTTCTCAGCCTGCAGCACAGATCTGGGGAGCGCTAGGATGGGACCAGCACCATAGGAGCACTTTGGTCCAAAGGGTCACTCTCACCCCGCCAAACAGAAGGAGACCTCTCAATTGTACCGAGTAGTGAAAAACCCATTTTACCAAACATTTTTGCTTTCAGTCTTTGGGTTCTGGTCATCCTAGGAAGCAGAGAAAGGCGTGATTTAAATAGTTGTAGCTGCAGGGGATCATTTTCTAAATTAACAATAGTAATTGCCTCTGCCAAATCGAGAGTTGAGGGGATTCATTTCTTTCAGCTCTCCAGACAATAGCACGATCAGGAGTTTCATATGGCAAGCTCTGAAAACCAAATAGTGATGTTTTAAAAAAATAATAATGCAAACAGCACCAATTGCTGAGCTGGACCCTGCTCCCACCACCGCTGGGCCCCGGGACCTCGCACCCAGGAAAGGCTGCTCAGCAAAAAAAATCCTTTTTAACAAAATGAATGCATCATACATAAAACATAGCGGAGCGCACAATTAGTAAGCAAATGTAAGAGTTCAGCTCAGTTCATAATTATTCAGCAAACCTATTCAGAATTATTTTTTTCTCCCTGCAGCAATCAACTGTGTGGGCTCATTACCACTAAGGATCTAAGGAAGAAACCACCACATAAACTGCACAAAACAAGCCCAGATGTCGGAAAAGCTTCAGCCCAGCTCACCATTAGCAAAGGGCCTTTTAAACCCATCCATCGAGCAAAACCACATCTTACTTCTCTGTGGTGGTTATACCCCTGCTCTATAAAGACACCATTTCATTAATAAGTCAGTCCTCAGGTATATAAATTTGAGCTCCTAAATAACCTTTGCAGTGCTGGGGAGTGCAGCCATCTGGAACAACACAAAAAAAGCATTTGGTTGCCACTACCTGTCTCACAGTGGCCAAGGTAATGAGTCCTGTCTTCAGAGCACGGGCTCCCACCAGTTACTTTGCAGAAAAGCCAATGGGTTTTTCCTGGCAGGGATTTCAGGGATTTTCAGTGAATGGAGTCTGAACATTCTGAAGGACAGGTTCCCAGGTCTGGTGGCTGACATTATTGGGAAGGTGCTCAACATTGCTGCCTGGAACACTTCAGGAAGCTATGGCCTCTTCTCCCTCCCAAAACTACAGCAGATGCAGTGGCTGGACTGACTCAGAAGGCAAATCTGCAGCACCATCACATGAGCTGGACAGTACAGTGAGCACAGAGCAGGATCAGGCAGCAAATCAGATGTTCATCCTGAGGACAAGGTGTCTATTTGCATGTTCCTGCTCAGTTCCTGAGAATGGTGCAGAGCTTTGGTTGTAGAATTGCTCTGCCCTGGCAGCATACCAGCCCCCAGGGTCTGACCTGCTCCATTGCTTCCTGTCCTTCCTCATGTGAGTGGCTGGGGGTGGCTATCTCGTAACTGAAATTGAAGGCAATTTCACCTGTAAAGCCAATTAGTGCCCATACAAGTTCACAGTACTGATGTAAATATTCCCCTCTCAGCCTTGCCAACAATGTTCTGGAAATTTCAAACCAAATTCCTTCAGGCACTCAACTGCTTCCCATTTTGAAAAAATGCATGACTGAATAATAGGAGTTAAGGGACTAAAACTATTCCAGTTGTTTCCCACAGAGATCAGCAGCAATTTCAGAGCTTGGCCTCTCACAAGGGTTTTCCTGGTTGTTCTTCTGCAAGGCTGATTGCCTGGTTCACTTCCTTTGCAACTCTGAAGCTGTGTATTTCTCTGTTTGAGTTTCCAGGTGCATCAGTATGGATCATGGTATTTCCACAATACTGGTATGCTTTTCCATTGCTGCAAAGAGCGTCTTTGTATCACCTGTGTATACTGGGTCCCACTTATGTCAGTTCAGTGGAAACCCTTGCAGCATACACAGCACTCAGGTGTACATGTGGAATACACTGAACTTTTTCTAATTTAGATCACAAAACCCAAGATAGTGCTAAAGTAATACAACGTGGGATTGTACAGTTAGGAAAAATGCTAGGAAATGCTAAAGCAAATTTTCCCATCTATAACTACTGTATGACAGAATATACTTCCTGGGCTTTTTTTCCCCCTTCAAATTCCCATCTCTAAAACACACACTGTAGGGTTACACACAGGGGGGGAAGGGGGTATGTGGCAGAAATTAGGTCATATTTACAGCATAAAAGAATTAGTTTGGCTGCAGGAACAGTAGAAGTTTTATATTTCCTAAAACAACTCTGTGAAACCTAAATAGAAGAAGTGCCTCAGTCAGGATAATCTGCATTTAACTCTCCTTGGCATTTTATGATGGGGTTTGTATGACTGACTTTGTCCTGTTGTTTTCTTAAACGAACCAGGTGGGAATTTAGGTAAGTGTGGTGGAGTAGGAATGATCTTTGAGCATCTGGAAAGTCTGGCTCCCAGTGGGTGATGCCAGCAAACCACTGATGTTAATACATTTTTCTTCATCTTATAATTTAAACTATTGTGAAGGAAGAGAACCAGGGGCTATTTTGTAGAGTCTTGATAACTTCATTTTCCCTCCGTGTTAGCTTCATGAGAGCATTCATTCACCTTAGCGCTTCCTTTCTACATCCTGACATCCCGTGACATCCACAAGCAGCGTTTCAAAGTCCTTCTCTTCCACCGCTTACAAGATGTCATTGCCTGCCTGGGCAGAGAGAGGCTGTGCTGGGGGAGCCACAGGGGCTGCTGGATGCTGTGTGAGACATCACCATTTCACAGCAACTCACCCAACTTAGACCAGATTGGCCTCTCCTGGAGAGGCTCCCATGGGCCCATGGATCCAAGCATCCCACATTCCCACCTAACACCCGCAGGACGCTGCCATCATGTTCCCACCACTGGGTCGCTGGTAATGCTGCTCTTCCCAGGGTTCCTCATGCAGGGGCCCCAACCTCCTACTCTCAGCTGAAGAGCAAGCTTCATGTCCTGCAGGTGAGAGGAACACTTGAGAACTTGATGCCCAGAATCTGAAGCCTCCAGGCAAACAGATACTCCTGTATTTATTATTGATCATGTTACCTCACAAGATAAACAAAACCACTCATGTTTCTGAGCCGTTGGTGAACCTTGGCTTATAGTCCCAATTCGTCAAGTTCAAAAACTAGTGCCTCTACCCATGGGAACTCGTGAAGTGCATCCCAAAGGCAGTAACGTTGAGTCTGACGGCATTTGGGGTGCAGTGCTGAGCCACACAGCCAAAGGTGCCCGTGCACCTCTGCCAGGGATCCCAGCTCCTCCCCTGATCTTCTCACAGGGCTGGATTTCGCCCAGGGAAGTTGGTGTTCGCTTTTCCAACAGGAATCACACCGGTGATGGGTACATGCTGCAGCCCCGGGTGCCCCAGCACAGCGCTGGCTGCCGACACTCCCACAAACACCTCCCTGGCTCCCCACCACAAGCACAAAGGGTTAAACACCTCCTGCCATTGTAGCCCAGCTTCTCCATCACATGGCCCCTCAACATCTCCTACAAAAGCCTGATTTAATCCCAGCTGCAGACGACTCACATTGTACTCACAGACTTCTAGCGATGTCAGGCTATCAGGTTTCCAACTAATATCCAAGGCACAGCCCAAGCGCAGAGCGGGAACAAAGGCTTCTTTGTTACTGGGGAAAAAAAATCCCCCGATGATATGAGCAGTGCAGTAGCGTTCAAACTGTTAAATGATTCAAATATTATTTAATGAATACATTTGAAATGAGGTCTCACAACCCAGAACACTTTTTAGATCATCATTTACAAAGAGCCCGCCTCTTCATTTACTTCTGTACGAAGTTGTTGCTTTCAGGTTTTCATTATTGCCGTTCTCCTTCCAGGCTGTTGCAGGCACTTCCATTGCTGGAGTAGCTCT
Organism: Psittacus erithacus; assembly: GCA_009867235.2. Taxonomy (NCBI): domain Eukaryota; kingdom Metazoa; phylum Chordata; class Aves; order Psittaciformes; family Psittacidae; genus Psittacus; species Psittacus erithacus. The sequence continues at coordinate 69,535 of WYDI02022520.1, read as the reverse complement.
GTTCTTTTTGTGATTGGGTTTAGGTGGTGACTACTGGATCTTTCATAAGCCCTTAGAATCACATCCCCATTATTTACCTTGGATGGCATTCCTGCGGCTGTAAAAAACCTGGGAGACAGAAAGCACATAGCAGAAGCACCAGCACAAAGCGCTGTTCTACAGGATGCTAAAAGCAAGCTTTTAAAATAAGGAAATTTGTTAAATTAGATTCTCAAGATTTTAACTAGGATTGGAGAAGCTCTGAAAAGGTCAAATCCAACAGATACTGTGAGTTCTTGTTCAAGTCTTGGATGTGCGATTCTAAACCAGAAAGCTGTGTAATTTTAGAGAAAAACAACATTAAAGAAACAAGATCAAAAATAAAATGGGTCTGAGCTGGGAGATGAAGTTCTAAAATTAAACCTGACTTCACTGTGCTACAGCAGCAAGAAGCTCACAGCTGCTGCGAGGTGCAGCGGGCAGCACAGTGCCCATGCTGGCTGGGGTGGGTGTCTGGGAAATCCAGCACATCCAGGCAAAGTGGGGAAAGAAGCAACAGAGCAGAGTAAGTACAAGAACAATGTCAGAACAGGCAGGAGGACAAGGACCAGGAAACAAGGCGCAGAGCAAAAGCAGAGCTACTTCCAGCTCCTGTCAGCAGAGTGCATTGCAAAGCAGAATGTCAAACACACAACATCCCTGTGCCCAGCACAGCAGAACCACCTCTCCTCTATTGCTGGGGGGTTTATACATTCACAAGGCCATTTCAGGTACATCCCTATGTAGGAAAGGGGAGGAACACCAGGACCATAACCCACTACGGTTGCATGTACTCAATTTATATGAATTTCACTCAAGTCAAGCTGAGCTTGCCCTCAGGTAGGCAATGCCAAGGTGGAAGTCACTGAACATATGTCTCCAACAGCAGATAAAACATCCCCATGGGCTCAGTGCCCAGGTGACAGGCACAACAGTCACTCTCCTCTGGATCATCTCCATTTCATTTCCCACAAAGAAATTCTCATGTAAAGGAACACTCTCCTTGCTTTGGCAAGCTCCTTTAAAACTGTTCATTTCCAGCCTAAGCATGAGTGAGTCTGAGTCCAAACTTGCAGGGCAACACTGTACGCTTGACAGCTGGGGCTGGCATAGGAACACTGTAAAAAGAAATAGGAGGGCTTGAACTTTCACAACCCATCATCATTTGCCAAAGCTAACGTTAAATTTGGGAGATACCATTATCTACAAATACATAGAAAGTGAAAATAAATGTTTGCTTTAGCTAATTGCCCAAAACAAATAGTGCACAATAGAGCAAAAGGCGCCACAGATAAGACTTTTTATTGAATTCGAAGACTGTGGAACAAACCCTTCCTTATTTCCCCTCATCTAGCAGAGGCTGCAGAGTTACAGTCCACATTTCGTTTTGTCAGCCCTAACTTTGGAGGCACTGGAGCCTGTCCCCACAAGATACTTCTTCCTGAAGCCTACACCTGAAAGGGGTTTTAAATGTTTTCTAGCTATTAGAAACACATCATGTGCAGTGAGCAGGTATTCCTGGTTACAATTTAAATGCTTTCAAGATTAGCATTCACTCAATTACAGCATCTTCTTTGTATATCTATTGTGCTAAAAGCCTATGGTGCAGACCCACAGTAGGAAAAGCCTGACTTCTGCCTGCTCTGACCTCTGACACAGACACACACAGTGGGAAAGTTACAACAGAAAACTAAGGACAGACACTGTGTTTATAAATGCAACTTAGGGAAAAACACATGAAGGAGAGAAAAACGGTGAGGAACGTCACTGCATGGTGTTACAGACACATGCACACACTCTGCTTTCGTAAGTCTGTGTCAGCAAATACATTGCACCCAATTCCAACAGCTTCTTCTTAAAAAAAGAAAAAGAAAAGGGCAGGTCTACTCTCTCAGAAGGAATGTTAATGCCAGCGGAAAGTCAGAACAAGCAGATAATGCTTGTTTACCTGCAAGAGATGCATTGAATCCCGAGACACTCAAACATATCCGTCACGTATGACAGTTTCAGCTGTCATATTAGGAGATTGCCTAATGCTTACCTTGAAGTCTTACTTCTTTCATTTGCTGGAAACCCCTGAAATACATCACACTCATTTCTACCTCCACTGGAGCAACAGAAATAAGGTTTTTTACATAAAGAGAAAAGCAACAATTTGCAGGAAACATTGTAAATATCGATTCTACCACCAAGGGCTTTATATTAGAGACTGATTGCTGGTATGGAGCTTCAGGAATCGAATCTTCAAAAAGAAAGGATGCATTAAAGTGCATGATAAAAAGAATACAGGCTACAAAAGCTCCTGGGAGCAACCCACCACTGCATGCTGCTGCTCCCAAGCAGCTTCAACTGGAAATCTGGCTTTGCTTTTGCTTCCTCAGCTATCTGTATTTTAAAACACAAGCAAATAGCAAACATTCCACCCCAATAATGTGGGATGCGGATCCCAAGGAAAAGCTTCTGCTGATGGGTTTCAGGTGAGCAGAGACTGTTCTGGTTTCCTCCTACCACCCTATTCCAGCTGTAATCGTCAGCATGTTACAGAAGGGCAGGGGAGGGAGATGCTGCAGGAGCCATGGGACCAGGATGAAGTTCAAATTGTATATGAGCGATATACAGTAAAAATGTTGTTCTTTTTAGCAAGTTGCCCCACTGAGGCTGGGTCTGGAGTACCCTGAGTGTAACAGTGTTTTGTGTGGCAGTGATTCTGGTACCGCAGGAACAAGGCCAGGACAGAACAGCCCTGTATCCACAAGCAGGGGTTGCCAGGGCGCACCGGGAGCTGCAGACCCATGGGGTTCCGCAGCTGCAGCGCTGCCGTTAGTGCTGTGGTTACACAGCAGGAGCAAGCGGACTTTGGGTGGCATCTGCCCCAGGAGGAAGGCAGAAAGGGGGGATCACATCTGCCAAACAGCAGGGGTGTTTTAAGAGGAAATGCTATTAAAAAAATCTCATGAACATTGCAAACCCAGTTAATCGAGGGATAAACAACCCCAGAGCACAACAGGCTTCACCTTCATGTACCACAGATTCGATAGGGAAGAGCAAATAAAAGCCATCGGAACCTTCAGCTGAATAAAACAGTTTGAACATTGCGAGGCTTTCCCAGGCATCCCCTGGGCCCAAACCCTCCAGCGCTGCTGTGGAGGTGAACACCAGCAGCATCAGGGAGGTGCTGCTCACCAGCGTGACCAGCGTGGGCATTAATTTGCAATGTTCAACCCCTTCCTACCTAGCAGTCATGACTTAATGATACACAGAGTGTCAACTGCTCCACCGCAGAGCGCCACGAGTTCCTCCTCTCCACCAAAGTGAGAGTGGCCGGGACCGGGAGGTGCAGGAGGGAAAAGCCCCCCGGGGCTGGCCCCGGCCCCCTCGCACTGCGCGCTCCGGCCCTGTGCGGCATTCCTGATTCGTGGCAAAGCTGCAGGTTCCGCACTGCTCCTGCCCACCCACAGCCCCGGGCTCTGCAGAGCCCTCTGCGCCCGTGCTGGCCAGGACAAGCAAAATGAGGCTTTTAGGGTCTGGTCAGAAGGGAAGCAAAAAGAAGAGACCCCAGGAACCGGCTGGAACAGAAGATGCTGAAATCAGTTAAACAGTGACGGCAAACAAAAGGAACCACAGCCAGAGGAGTCTGGCAACAGCTAAAGAGCCATTCCTGGTGTTCGTGGTGGATGGAGCCTGGCTGGCAGCCACGGGCACCACACACCCACCCGGTGCACAAACCTGTCCCACGTACCAGCCTTTCTCTGACATCAGGACTGCCAGCAGTGAGGATGACAGCATCAGCTCCAGCATGTGGTGGTCAGTGTCACTCCAGGCTGGTTTGGATTGCTCCTACATCCTCTGGATACGGGCGCTGCAGTGTCTGTTTGCTGGCAGCTCGTGGTGCCAGTTCATGTGGCAGACAGCGGAGCTCTCCTCACGCCCCCTAACACAAACAAGGCTTTATTCCCATGGATCCTCTGCAGCAGCTCGTTCTGCAGAAGCCCATCCTCCTGCCAACCAGTGCCCCTGGGGCTGCAGCCCCACAGCTACCTCCCCTCTCAGCCCTAGGCACCTGCTCCCCATCAGGGGGGACCTGCGGACCTCAGACTTTAGCTAGCATCCAGAGTCCTGTCTTGATCCCCCCTAAGCAAGACCTGCTCCTCCTCTCCCACTGCATCACCCCAGGAGAGCTCAGGGGTCTGGTGTGTGTCACAGCAGTGCCTGCAGAGCCGGGCATCATGCAAACGAGTTGCAGCTTCATATAAGTCACAAAGCTATTTATTCCTCCTGACAAGTGTAATCGTACTATTTCAATATTTAAAGTGAAGCACTTGCTTAGTCCAGCTCTCTGAGGAGAGGTCACAATGTTAAAATTCATTTGTCAGGCACGGTTTAAAACAAAGCAGCAATAAGGCCTCAAGGCAACACTGTGCAGCAGCTCTAGGCTTCAAAGGATGCAGAATAAAGAGACAGAACATCACCACTGTCACCACCAGACCTGACACAGGTTTATCTGCCTGCTGGACATGCTGTGACCATCCTGCAGCGCATCGGTGCCATCCTGCTGCCGGTCACAAGTTCAGGTGCGGCAAACACGAAGGTTTGAGTGACAGGAGCTTTCGCGGGTGGATGCTGGCAGATGACAGCAGCGCGCTGAGGCACTGCACGTGCCAGGGTGACGGCTCAGACCGATGCCATCCACGGCTGCTGGAGCAGTCCCAGGGCAGGAGCAGCCAGCAGGACCTTCACCTCAGTCCCCTCTGCTGATCCCTTCTGTGCTTCACTAAATGCAGGCCAGGTTTTAAATACCTCTGTCCCCAGGCACCGACCCAAGCTCCAGCCCGGACCCAGGGCCCTCCCAGCACAGCCTGGACCCATTCGGCCCCAGCATCAAACCCAACAGCTCCTAGTTTCCTCCAGCTCATTTGCTGAAGCTGCCACCAACATGGGATGCAAAAGGTCCAGCATGGTCCCCAGCAGTGAAGGGAACCACACGGAGCTCTCTGGAGAAGCTGTTCTGCTCCCCTCTGGGAGACAGGGGCAGGGTTTATTTGCTCAGCCCTGCTCTGGAGCAGGATCTGCCCGTGGAGCTGCAACGGAAGCACAACAGGAACCAAATTCATGTCAGTTTTCAGAAGTGCGGTGGAAATACCATGCAAAACCCTTCACAGCCCCTTCCCCACCTTGTCACGAGGGTTTCACAGGGCCTGGGAGGGTCCAGCCAGAACTATTTTGGCACATGGTTAAATAACCCTTGTTAAATCACTGCAGAGTAATGGCCAGGCCACATCCCTCCACAATTCCAGCATTCCCTGGGCTCGGGCTCCCATGCTGGCACGTGCCCATGCACAGAAACCTCCTCCCCTCTCCCTTGTCTGTTGTGTGTATTTCAGATGTGTTTATACTCTTTAGTGTGGTCTGGCGTCCTTAGAGAAACAAACGTGTGGAGCTGCTCTAAATAGGCACCTTGTGGGGTTATTTTCAGTCCTTTTGGCATGTTTCCATTTTCTCCTTGTACCCAAAATTAACACAAAGTTAAGGGACAGTGTTAAAAGCATTTACAGTTGCTTAAAGACTCTGTTCCTGGTCCAGGAGATGGGAGAGAGGTCCTTTAACACCAGCAGGTGAATAGACGAAGAAAAAAAAGGGCTCACAAGTCCCTTTTAGACCACACTTGTGTGCAGCCAAGTGATGGATTTAAAAGGTTACTGCCGGAATACGGTTCACAGCAGTCTATTGCAGTGAATAAATATCACGTTTACATATCCATTATAACAAAACAATGCTGCACTTCCATTACTTCATGTTGGTTTGCCATCTGGAAGCTCAACAAGCTGTGTAGTAAAAAGAATTTGATTTTGCATTTACCAAAAGGAGCCACCCAAGGTTCGGTTTATAGCAGGCTGTTTTCCAGCCTTCACAAGCAGAAACCTGCCCACAGGAGAACCAACTTCACCGGGTGGCATCATCTCAGAGGCTCTTCTCATTCAGCCTGGGGACGCACACAAGCCAAGTGTGAGCAGTGGCGCTGCCACGCTGTGCCCTGCACCAGGCTTTGTGCTGCACGTTCAGAGACACACGAGGACATGGTGCTGCCATGCCCTGAGCCTTGCACAAAGAGAGAACCTGTGTGAACAGCGCTGCCCATCACCACCCAAGGCACCCCGAGGGCAGTGGTTGAGGTGTCCCCGAGCCCAGACGTGGCAAAGCCCCCCCAAGGATGATGCCAAACACGCCCCTGTTCCATATGCAGCCTTTTGGCGATTGCTGAGGTGAACCAGGCATCTTTCTGCTGGCAGTGGAAAACCAGCTTGCCAGTTCTGAACTGTTCTAGCTGCTGCTCTTCCCTGGAACCACCTCTAGCCAAGGTCCCAGACCGCTTCCTGCTTGGACCGAGCCCCAGTGCCAGACCCCTCTGCCCCACACACTGCTGTGCAGGGAAATGCTGCATCTCTGTAGCACCTCTGGTCTAAAGCAGCACTGGGAATCACTCGTGCAAAGATGTCTTGTGATACGCACCCGCTGCTCTCAGGTCTTTCTGTAACTGATCAGTTGCGTGACTGAGCAGAGGGGTTTTCCTGCCACAATTCTGATCCCCAGTTCCTCATTCCAGCAGTTAGATTATTTTTAAATTCTTGAAATAAAGACCAGGTCATTACTGGGATGCTCCGTTGTAAGAAAGCTGAAGCCAAGAGAGGAGGCTAGACCCAGCTTCCAACAGGAAGATTTTGTCCAGTACTAACTGAGCACAAAGTCTCTTATTTCACCCTGCAGGTCCTGCCTCACTCTTCAGGAGTGCGGAGGGAGCTACCTAAGGATAACTGTGAAAAAGCCATTCAGAAGTCACACATGCTTTCTGGTATCAGCTTCAGCAGCTCGGCTGCCCACAGCCCTATTCTGGATTCCTCATCCCACGGGACAATGGCTTTAACCAGCATCACTGAGCTCTTGCTCCTTGTCTGGAGGCCATGGAACTTGCCAGGAGACACCTCACTGGTGACGCAGCCGGGGAAGGTGGGAACACAAACTCCTGCACAAGTCGCAGGGCTGCCAGCCTTCACACACAGGGCTGAGCTCACAGCCATCGAGGGCATCCCTGCAGCACTTCCAACCTCCTCATGCAGCTCCACAGCACTAAACCCAGCTCATCAGCCACCTGCAGAAACCAATACCTAAGACAAGAGACAGAGCACTTTATGATTAGATTTATTTAATTAAAGTCCATTGGCTGGTTCACTGTAGGTCACACTTGAGGCTGCCAAAGCAATCTGAACGTTACATTCACTACGAGATGCTCCTAGGTTTTCCCAACTAGTCCCAGCCCGCAGAAGCCACAAGGTCCCTTCCTTCACCTGGCACCAAGACTCATGTTAAGGGCAGCGGGACTCAAGTTGCCACACTGACCTGAACCGAGCCCCTGGACTCTGGTGCCAGAGCTCCGGTGGCTGCCAGCACCTCTAAAACCACCCGTGTGTGCACACGTCCTTGCATTTACAAACCCAACCTCCTGGTGCAGAGGACAAACACCGGCTTCACTGCTAACCCAGAAAGGAGAAACAATCAGTTTTGCAGGGGGGTGTGCGGGGGCAGTGACAAGGATTGGTCCCAGTGCCGCCGGTCCCGGCACACAGACCAACCCAGCTGGAAGTAGAGGAAAATCCAATCACTGCCCATCACTGGAAATTGGATCACTCCTTTGGTAAAGCCAAGTAGGTCCAAATGACTCCAAAACACTTGGATGGATGTGGGGTTATGAAAGTGAAGCTTAAGCAAGGCTCAGCCCCTCTGAGGTTTGTGGGGACACTGGAAGAAGCGAGGCATTAATAGAGCTTTATCTAACTCTGTCCTTAAAATAACCTGTTTCTGGCCTAGCAAGCACTTCGATAATGTATCTGTGACATGCTTTGAATATTTCCTTAAAAAATGCTGAAGACATTTTCCCTACTTGAGTTATCTACAGGAGGGCTCTATGACACCATCTCCTCTTTTACATGTCTATCCCTAACAAACATCAGAGAAATATGTCAGTGCTACAGGTTAAACTTTCATCATATCTGAAAGTATACATCTCTTTTAAAGCATATTTTCAACATGAAAAGAGCTAAAATCACAACTGTATCCCATTGCGCAATGTGCGTGAAATCAAGACCATTTGCACAGCTTCCAAAGTGGAGCTCTGGAGAACAGCGACTCGGGAACAGTGACCACAGGGAAGGGGGTGCCACCCCTCTCCTTCAGAGCACGGAACTGTCTACACTATTGTCAGTATCTTCAGCTGAGAAGCCAGCTCTTGGAGAATTTCAGGTTGCAATCACCTTAAACATCACAAGCCATTTGTCCTTAATTTGCCAATTTTAATGAAGAAAAACCATTAATTAGCATTTCCATGTACAAAAGTCCAATAAAACATGATTTTTTTTTCCTTTAAATCAGTGAATGGGAAAAGTTCGAGTTAAACTTATTCAACAGTAAAAACCTTCCAATTTCCACTAACAGAATTTTTTTTCTGATGTGACTATAAGATAATGACTATCCAGAAATAAATACCTATAAATACATTCATTGCTCCTATTCCAAAAATAATCACATAGGGAAGATACAAAACTGAAATTAACTTATTTGAATCTCTTTCTTTACAATGAGATATGGGCAAGTTATAGCAGAGGGACTCAAGACAGGAAAAAAAACCCAAGTGGGGAATAAATTGGTCCAGTATTGACATTCATGAAACATACCAGTTAGCATAGTTCATCCTTTAAATGACACTACTCAGTCGATTTTTATTTGCTTCGGGTATACATAATGAAAGCAGTTTCCTTTGAATCTTTGCTGAGGACAGGTATAGTACCCTGGAGACACTGTAACAACCCCTTCAGTATGCATGTGCGTATATATAATTATATACAAATAATCATGCATCCACACACACATTTGTATATCAACACTGCATGTGACAGTTAAATCCATCATCATTCATCATTGGCAGCACTTGTTCCTCTGACTTGGCCTTGGTTACGTAACTGCAGAGAAAGAAAACACACCATTAAGCAACAACAGTTCTCCCCAACAGCAGCATCCAAAGAGGCAGTTTCACTAAACTCCAAGGAAAATAGGGCAGGGCGGTCAAAACATCATCAGGGCTGAGCACGTCACACCAAAGCAATGCAGGACCTGGCAGGGAACCTCAGTTTGAGTGCTGCCCTCTCAGGGGGCAGCAGCTCCAGTCTCTTGACAATTTAAAACCTGCTTTGGCTGGGGATCCACCTGCAGCATTAACACAGCCACAGCGAGAGACACCTGCGCTGGAGTCCTGGCACAAGGGCTCAAAGCTGCTCCTGTGCAGCTCTGGGACAACCCGCTTCCCGCAGGAACTGTTTTAACACAATTTACTATTTGTAACTATCTGTGTGGAACTCCATTTCCAAAACATGCCACGCTTTGAAGATGACAGGCCACAGCTGCCCTAAGTTCAGTGGACTAAGTCCACACATCACTTTGCTACTGAGCACATTGCAAACAATGCTCATGGCTTTCCTGATTTGTGCCTCAAAAGCTCCCTGCAGGCTTCACAGCTCAGTGATGAACAGGTCGGCACTTTGGTTTTCTGCACTAGATAAGCACAAAGAACCAGGTTATGTGGCCAGCGCCGCAGGGATCTTGCCACCGCACTGAGCGCCGGCCCAGCCTCACACAGTGCCCATCCCTGAGGCACTCTGGACACCAAAGGTCGCCCCTGGCTATTGATCACCACAAGGTTATCACACAGGAGGGAGGCCAGGCCTGGAAGCGTTATCTGGATACGCATCCATTTGGGCAATTTCTGCCATCAACTCCCATCCATCAGAACGTTACTCATTTTTCTCCCTTTCCATCCAGCAGTTGACTTACACAGCTTGATTTGCCTCAGAACCTACAGAGAACTCCTCTAGACGTCAGCAGCCAAAGTGCCTCGAACGGAACCCTTCTTACGCATCTAAACGTAAAATAAAACTGTGAGCTACCACATAAAGAACCTGTCACACCCGTGTTAGTAAGAGAAGTAACGCTCAACATGACCAGGACTGCTTTTCCATGGACAGCATCAGAACCAGCCCCAGCTGTAGCTGAGGGGGGTTGGAGATGGGGTATATACTATTTCTTTTTGGTGAGGAAGCATGTGCAGCAGCTTCTTAAATGTTTGACAGCCCATGATGCTTCAGCATGGAGCCACCGTGCTTGAAATACTCAGTGTGGCATTTCCACCCTCACAACGGGGTGTCATTTAAACCACAACAAGGAGTCAGATATATAAACCACTAAATGAGAGATAAACAGTGAGAAAAGGATGGGTTGGGACAAAGAAACTCTGGAAGAACACTGATGAGGATTCAGAAAGGAACAAAAATGTAACAAAAGCAGAGATCCTGACTATAAGAAAAAAATCGACTTTAGATGAAGCACAGGACCAACAAAAGAAGCGAAATGTGCACAGAATCCAAAGAGAAAGAATAGTTCAAACCAGGAAGAAGAAAGGGTGTTAATGAGAAAGGGAATAATGACAGGAAGTGATGTAAGAAAATATATTGCTGCCAGTATCATCAGGCTTGCCTCCTGCAGTTGTTTGGGTTTAAGCATCATAGAACTGCATAGTGCAACACTCAAAAACGCTGACTGCTCCTCTGCAGGGATGGAAGCCTGAAGGTATTCCTGTCATATGAAGCACCTTATCACTGAGTGCTCACTTCCCAGAGGTCCTGGCCATAAAACCAATGTTTTGTGGTGTACTTGGGATTTAATGAAGCCTACTGCTTAGCACACTTGTTGAAGTAGTTGAATATGAAACATAAACCCAAATTACTTGGGATAAAATCAGCATTCATGTTTATTTGGCATCATATATAGGTGTTAGTAGATACTCCTATTATAATAGTTGAGAAAACAAAATGTTTTAACAATAGGTCCCCACTTCTCTCCCATTTCACAATACACATAGAAAAGGTGTGTTATTGGAACTAGTCAATAAATTTCTCTTGCAAAAAGCTTCAGTTCCTGATGCTAACATCTTACACAACAAACAATTTGAAATGAATCATTTGCACTGCTTTGCAAAATAAGAGACTAGTAAATAAATACATTCGATATTTAAGCACAAGTGTTACACCCAGAAACATGTAACCCAGCTTTTGCTGAAGAACTAATAAGCAGCAAACATTTTGCAAAAAATATTTAAAAGCCATTACTTACCAGCGAGAACTGGGAAACAACTTTCTCTACAAGATGACACATCCACAGTCCAGAGACACACAAAAGGGAAATTCTCTCATGCACAGAGATGCGTTAAGTGCTGCTCACTCTCTCCAAGACATGCCCTCCTCACACTGCCACTAGCCTTTCTCAGAGAAATGGGATGAAGTTGATCTCACTCCAGATAAAAAACTATGGGTGTGCAAAAGAACCCTTCTGACAAAAATCAGTTACAGAGAGAAAAGTGGTTACTCTTCCTCCTTCACAGATACCCAGGAACAGGTGACTCTAGGAACAGGTTCTGGCACAAAGCAGAACTAAAGAAGAAATCCTCATGACCTGAGAGAACACCTGCCATAACCAAAACCATCCAAATACCACTGAGAGAACCCCATGTTTGCAAGAGTGAGTGAGCAGCATTCTTTTCAAAGCATATTCTGGGAACTGCCAAAGCAGCCAAGCCCTTCAGCTTATCTGGAAAGGGAGTTAGGTTTTGCCAGCACCTACCTACCAACACTCAGAATAGTGAGGAAACTTCTTCCGAATTCAGAAGACATCTCTACACAATGTAAGATCATTCCACACAGATCATCCAAATATGGAGAGCAGAACAACTGGGAGTGGAGAAGCTACAGCTAGTTTTGATCCTCTTAGATATGGTAGGCACAAATCAAAAAATGTCCTTCAGAACTGCTGTCTGTGGGACTAAACCATCAGGCAACCAGTTTAAAGATATCTGGCAGCTGAAATGAGTTAAACCACGCAAAAAAGCAAGTTACAGCTGAAGACACATCATGTTTTGAAAGAACCAGGACAACTGAAAGAAGGTGACAAACCAAATGGGTTTGGGGCATAAAGCAACTGGCAAAATGGGAAGGAAACTGAATTGCAAATCCACAGGCTGCAAAGAACCTAAAAACCCTGCAAGATTTAAAATGAGAAAGGTTCAGGCCAAAGATCACACTTGAGAAAGACACTACAGAAAAGGCTTCCTGCCTAGCCTGTGATGTTCCTCCACCTCTTAAGGGAAACAGTAGAGAAAGTGGCCTATGGATGAGTTTCCTTCTAGGCATCAGCCCAAACACAGACCACGCTATACATGTTTGGTCCTCACAGACACTAAAGCATGAAAAGTGACACTCTCTCAAGCCCATTGATTTTACTGACTTCCTCTTTTCAAGTACTAGTCTAAGTTTCGGTGTGCTTCTCAGGATGAGTGAACAGCTATAATGTGACATATAGCAGCTTGCTAGGAGATATGTTTGAAGAGAAAAGGTAACCAGATCTAATGATGATTAGGAGGACACATGATGGAAAAGCAAGATGACAGCCCTTAATCCTAAATGACAAGTGGCAAAAAAGCACCAAATGGGACTTTGTGCAGTGGGTATGGTGCCATAAAGAAAGTGGTGCTCAGGGCAGACATTCTGAATTCAGGGACAACAGAAATATTTACCTTACAGCCACTTCCAGCTTGACACACACAATATTCAGAAGCTTGACATGCATGGGTCTGCACAGGACAACCACTAAAGAAGCTGTATTGTTCATTGGCAATTGCCCAAACATACACAAGGGGAGTAGCACAACATAACTTCTGTCAACTTCCAAACAGATAAATCTACAGAGAGAGAGCATACACCCCTGAACTGCAAAAAAGCATTCTTACCGCTTCCAGCTCCTTTTGGGTTTCATCCTCCATTCTCCTAATGTCTTCCATGGTCAGGTCAATCCACTTGTCAATCCAACAGAACAGCTGGCGATGAAAGTTGGTAAATATCCTTTTTTCTTGCTTTAAGAGGATAAACAAGCATTAGATAACAGGCCTCATTTTGCCAAAGCTTGCTGAAGTGACTGCAGCTGCTCCATGGGAAAGGCTCTAATACTCAGAAGCAGCTGTTTCCCACTGCACAGGCTTGGACTCTCCCAGCACTGGACCCACAGACCCACCTGCCTGCCCACCCCAACCCATCACCCTCAGCAACGCCCAGCAAGGCAGCATTTACCTTCTGAATGAAGTTTTCCACTTTGTTCTGCAGTCCCCACCATTTAAATTTGATAGTCACCAACTTGTAAGCACACATTTTTGGACACTCTTCATCAGTTGCCAGCTCCTTCTGCTCAGGGATAATGGGAAGGAACCTTCACTTTTTAAAAATTTTTACTTCAGTCAAATGAAATATAATTATTAGAAATTATAAGCCTAAGCATTACAGTAGAATATGGGATCATATTATTATTTCATGGTAAATTAAAAAAAAAATCTTACTATAATTATAAATTAGATTCTAAGTATTATTAAAGCTATAATAATACTTAGAATTTTAAGCACTAGTAAATACCTACCACTGTCATGCAAACATAGAGCAATAGAGATTAACAACCAGGTTAAATCTGTAAGGCAGTTCCATCCATGTTGCAAACATACACTATCAATCTCAGTTCTTAGGGAAAGAACCATGCAATGAACCAAGGAAAGCCAATAGGATTTAAAAAATAGGTAAAAAATTGTGTGTTTGGCTTAAATAAGCAGCAGTTGCCATCAGAAATCCACAGTTTCTTATTCTTTAGATCTGCAACAAACTAGTAGAAAGTAGAAATGCTCAGTTTCTTCTAACTGTGAAATGGACAACTCCAGTTGGACATGCACACAGTGAGCAGATTGATCTGGTCACAGAAAAATCTGACATACAAATATCTGGGTGAATGACATGTACTTAACACAGAACTTTCAGCATAAATACTCATCACCAGAGAACACTTAAATGAAAATCAATTATCCTCAGAAGACTGATGTTCTATTAATGAGCAAAAAAACCCGTGCTGCTGTTGTTTGCTATTCCCAAACAGTACAAGTCTCTGTTCAGGCATTAGTAAATGGCCAGAACTAAATGAACACCTAAGTTCTGTGACACCAGTTCCAGGCATTCAAAGTTTTCCTGCTCATTCTATGGCTGTTTATAAAAACCACACCAGTCACTCCCCACTTTCTTTGCATCATGCAGGCTCAACCAGGCCATTCCCGCATCAGCCTCCTGCTTCTTTCCTGAGCAGGAGCAGCAAACTCTCAAGGCAGGATGCACATTTTCAGCAGTGCACAAAAATAATCCCTGCGACACTTTTACCCTGCCAGGAGGAACACTCGGGCCAGGTAGAAGGAGCATTCCGACAACAGGAGGTAGAATAAAAGCCTCCCCTCATCATCACCTTTAAATACACAATATGCTTATTCTTCCATGAGACTAAGCTAACACTCAGGCCTAGGACAAACCCATCAGCCGGAACAAAGGTCTACCTGCCTCAGAATTCAACAGCAGCTAATGGCAGAACCCCATGGGAAAATATGAAACCCAAGACAGACAATATTAGTAATTCACTTACAAACTCTACCAACGTCCAGCTTTTTATAAGCTGTGAAACTTTGTGCAGCAGAACTACTTTCTGTCCTTGGACACACAAAGGGAAGAATTCAGGCCATGTAGGTATGTGTAGATTGTAAAATCAGGGCACTGCAGAGGCTGGAGGGAACATCCCCTGACCCCTGGCACAGTAGCCTGTTCCAGTGTTTGACCATCCCCATAGCAAAAAAAGTGTTTTTTGGTGTTGAGGTGGAATTTCATGTTATTTCTGTGTCTGTACAAAGGTGGTGCATCTTCTGCCTACTGCTTGCACAACCACGTTTTAGGATAGGGAATTAGAGACTGAGAGGTTGCTGGTGCAACGCATCCTGCTCTAAGATCTGATGCCTGCCTTGCTGCTTTGCAAAAAGTAGTGGTAAAATAACTGTGACATCTAAATAACAAACTAGAAGAAAATTCACACCTCTCAGAGTAAGCCCGTCACACTGTATTTTGACAGAAACATTCATGCTGTATTTAGAACTTGTTTGGAAAATGAAAGACTGAATGTGTTTACATGAAAATTTAAGAAACAGGGGCACCATTTGAAATGCATTCAAAACCCCTCAGCACTTCAGTGTAATTTGTCACAGCACACATTAAACACAAGTAAAATTATACTACTGTCAATGACATTTTACTTACAGAAAAGAAAAAAATGAAAAATTATATTCTAATTGGCAACTAGGGGCCTGTTCCTGACAGGCTGTATCCACTCTATGTATCCACTCTGTGTATCCACTCTGTGTATCCACTCTAGCATACAGCAGCTTTCTTCTCAGTTTCTATGAGGTTATCTGGTGTAACAGAGAACGTTTATTTGGCTTTAGTAGAGATGTTGAACAAGTTACAGACAGTACCTTTGCTTACTAACACACTTGGAATTTTCACTCAATACAAAGAAGAAAAGTATTCAATTTCTGCTCTCTCTTCTGAGATTAACATTGCTGGTGCTACGGTTCTCTAAGGAATCGTGAACTTCTTTTTTTCTATTCATAAAGACTTTGTAACATCAGCTCTCAGTACCTTCCAATTTGGCCCCAAAGGTCCTCTCTTCGTCTTAACAGACTGGAATAACGCAGGGTCTTCATCAGCTTTGTAGTCCTGTAACATAAAAAACCCCCCATGAGTCAGAAAATACCCCAACCCCACTCTATTAAGGTTCTGTTCAAGACTAACAGATGTTGGAAACACTGTAAAACCCCTCCTAAGTTATCTACAAGTAAAAGGTATACGTGAAAACAAAAAAATCCAAAGAAAATAGATGAGTCGCGGTAGTTTCCTATGCTAGGTCCTACATACAGAAGCTTTGAACCAAGACCTGTCAGGACTCGGTTAAACTAAATCCTGTTATGGACATTAAACCCCCTTCACCCCCTGTCTAAATGAATGTCTGGATGGACAAGAGAGTATTGTAGGAACTCTTCCCAATGCACAAACCCTACCAGCATGGGAGGATGATGACTGGACTAGAGCCAAAGTACAAATAAACGACAGTTCTTCGCAGAGTTTAAGTGAAATATCAGTACAGTGAGAGCTTAACTCCTGACAGCAGCAAGTCCTTCTTAGAAAGAAAAACAGGCGGCTGTTGGAACAAATATTACAGCTAAAAAACCCTGAAGCCCTCTTGAAAGCCAGACAGGCAAAACATCATTATGCAGCAGCATAACAATATAGAGTAGGTAAAATTCATTTCAAAGACATACACAAATATCATTTCATAGGCAGTTTCTGCAAAAAATTCTCAATATAATATGCATGAATGCAACAAACTCTCCTAAAGAATTATTGAGAAACTGTGAACCACATACGATAGAGTAATGATCACAACAAATCCAGGGCCTGGGTGCTTCTTTACAATTCTCATTCTCAATTATGAGACCTGCTACAAGTAATAACAGCACTCCTGATAGCTCATAGTTCACTCTACCAAGCAGCATGAAGCTTGAAAGCACGTACACAGGACAGAATGATTGTAAGATTTTTAGAACCTAACATTAAAATGATGCAAGTCTCATGCTTTATCTGCAAATTCCTGAGAACAGCTTCCTGAACAATGAGTGGTGTAAGACTCAAGTTGTGGGGACACAGCTTCTGGCTTTTCAACTCGGCATCCTGTGAGGTTTTAAACAGAAGAACAGTCAAACTGTCAGTCAGCAGAAAATACTACATCTGAAACAGGAGAGATCCATCTACCAGAAAGCAGCCCTTCCACACAAGAATCTTTTAAGACTCTTTTGCAGACTGCAAAAGAGGAGCATTTCCTACATTCCACTACATTGCTTCCAATGGTGGAACAACGGCATACTTACTGCATAGCTCATAGAAATCCTGTCTCTTAGCTCACGCATTAAGTAATTTCACTGACTTGTATAAAACTGTATTTTTAGAACTTTGTTTCAAGTAACGTAACGAGACCCACCACAACTTAGAACAAGCCATTGCATTTCTTCATTGTACAAAAATAGCTACAAACCTGATTTCAATGTCTTTGTTTTCACCACACTCTACTTTCTTACAAATTGTTTCCAAAAACATAGCCTCTCCTGACGTTAACTGAGTGTTCACTTCTGCTTACTTTTGAAAAAGTCTTACTCTCCTGGGAAGTGATTTTTATATACAAATCACACAAAGTTACAGAGATTGGATGCTGGAGATGATTAAGAGAAGGCAGGGTTAAATTTATATCTAAAGAAAGCCACAGATGTCAGCCAATTTCTTTTTATACATACTTCAATGAACACGAGTCAGCATATGAATGCCATTAGTATCTTAAAGAAATTTACTATTTTTATATTTATGCTGATTGTAGTTCTGAAACTACAGTAACTGCTACACTACAATGGGCTGGACAAGGTTCATTCTCTGAACAAAAAGATAAATCTGGAATATATGAAAACTTTTATCAAAATTGCTGGATCTTATAAATGTAGTTCCATTCTTTCAGCCATGCTGTTATCCAAGATCGTGCATTTGAGCTGCTTTTCCAGGCAAAACTATGACTGAGAAAATAAATGCACAAACAAAACTTTCCTTTGGCAACACTATCCTTTGCCCTAAAAAAAATGAGGGCACCAAGAAACCTATCAGCCATCTAGAATAATTCCCAAGCCACAAGAATAGTGACAAGAAAAGAGCCATATAACATGCCTGACTTCAGAAACCACCCAACAGAGTGAATCAGTGACTGCTCCAGCATCACTGAACAAAGACTCTCTGTGTCTGGACAAACACAAGACACGGAAAACAGCTGATGCTTTCACAGGGGACAGTTATCTGCCAAAACCAGTTGCCTCCTCTGAAGGCATAAAGTGAGGGTGCAGATCCAGAACATAGCTGAACTATCAAAACAAAATTCCGCATGTTCCATTACCTAAACCCTATAAAGATACTGGCTTAAATGGAAAGCCTCTCTCATGGAGACACAAGTGCTAAGAGAAAACAAAGGCCAGAAACTACAAATTCTCATAAGAGAAGAGACTACAAGAATGGGTCCCAGAGAATTGTCTAATCCTCAGTTGTCCAGGAAAGGGGAAGAGCAGTGGAATGGGAAAGGCACCAGCCTACAGAGTTACCAATGGCTGCACAGGAGTTTGGGTACAAGTCTTTGTTTAATGAAATCAGGACTTGGCAAAACTGAGTTTCTGGGAGATGAAATGGAAATGAAGGTTTGAATCACATGGTCAAAGTGAGTCCCAAATATTCCTACACAATGATAAGCTCTACTGTGAGCTTGGATTTCAAAATATCTGCTACAAGCACAAATGCTTTTAGAAGTTACTAAAGAAGAATGTAGAAACATCAGAAGACATGTAAGAGTCTGGATGAAGCCACTCGGCATTCACAGATGTGATACTCTGCAACTCAAATGCACAATAGAAAATATTACAAAAAAAATAAAGAAGAAAAAAGAAAAAAAGAGGATAATGGACTGAAAATCATTCCAAGGATTTCCACACATGAAATGGCTGATAAACACAATAGGCCAGATATAATCTGGAGCTCAGGAAGCTCTTTAAATACAGACTGATTTTTCAGAGATATGCATCTCCCAGCTCCTAGCAAGTACTTCCCAAATTTCTTATTCTTCCACAAGTATCTGCTATGGGCCACTAATAGGATACTGGGTTAGATGAATCTTTGTCCCAGGCCAGAAGTAGAACTTTTAGAACAGCACCATCTGTCAGTCTTCAGAACAAAGGAGATGTGGAAGGCAGGCTGAGGAACAGTGCAAGAGGGTACAGCATGAGCAGTGCTGCTCACCAACAGTACCTCAAGCACAACAAATACTTAGGTTCAACTCGCAGTATTAAGCACAACCCTTTGTTTACATGTACGGTGGTCAAGCAAGCTCTAACAGGTGACAGCACTGTAGCTGTCTGCCACAATTCCAGGCATGGAATAGTGAATGCACAACATTCATTTACCGGCCAGTTCAGCTCTAGTCATAAGGAATGTCTGAAAGAACAAGCGGAAGCAAAACGATGCCTCACTCCATTAAAATAGGCAAGACATTTAATTTGGTTTACAGGGAGGATTTCCATACGAGGTATTGTCACACATGTAAATCCACAGACCACCCGGTAAACACTGGCTAAGCCACAGTGCAGGCTACACACCTATACCAGTAACACAAGTGGAAATTTAGGAAGCACAAAACTTTCCCCTTCACACACCACAGCCTTTCTCCTCTTTCCCTGCAAAGGAGTCCTCTCTTCACAATAGAGGATATCCAAGTATTTATTTTCAGAAAATGACAAATAGTGTAAAGAATGTTTCCTTGCACAAAACCAAGACAATTACATTTGTTGTGCAAACACAAATTGCTAAGTGTCAATATTGGTGCCTACCATTTTTCTACTGCTCCAGAATCAATGATTACACACAAAACAGTCCAGCTGTTAAAACTCAAGAACCCAGACAACAACTCCAGTAGACAGAGATGCGTAGAAAGCAACAGCAGTAAAACCAAGGAAGTAAGGCAGCCACAGAAGTACAGTCAGGCTGCCCTCTAAAGCTGCATGAACCAGCATCTGAAGTCAACATATTGGACCTTCTTAGATTAATCATATACACTACAGAGAAACTGGACATGCCCTGGCTGTGTGCACTGGCAGCCCAGACCCCTCTGCCGTGTACTGGGCTGCACCCCCAGAGTGTGAGCAGCCAGCTGAGGGAGGGGATTCTGCCCCTCTGCTATGCTCTGAGAAGACCCCCTTGCAGTCCTGATCCAGTTCTGGGGCAACAACACAAGACAGACATGGAGCTGCTGGAGCAAGTCCAGAGGAGGCAACTCTCTGGTCAAATTCAGTAGACTGAGCTGTAAACGCATGTACTAAGTGTGACACTTTGGAATGAATGACTATTCAAAACGATTTTCATTCATCGGCTGGGTAAAATCACTACCATTTCAGTTTATTCACAACCAACACAAAGCATCAATGGAATTAGCTGCATGCTACATCCCTATCCCAATAGCCCAGCATGTACTTACTCCTGGCTCTACTTGAGTTCTATCTGCAATGTCAATATGGACAACTTCAACTGTCTTCCATGTGTTTGGGTCTAAGTTGTGCACCTGCAAGAAGGGAAAAAGCCTCGTGAAACAAACAACTTATCCGCCTAAGTTGCACTAGCATGCCTAAGGTAAAAGAACGTGAAATTAAAAAGAACTGACTGAAAATCTACTTAAGCATTTGAGTGACCTCAATATAAAAAAGTAAAACCCTTCTCTTATTCTTGCATCTCTTTAGGTGAGACCTTAAAAGGATTTAAGTAATGCTTTTCTTGTTTTACATTAACCACTGCTAGGGCTTTGACTTCATGCAGTAGCTATCCACCATTATCAGGTATACAATGCATTATCTGAATGACTTTATGCTGAAAATATTACTCATACTTGGTATCCAAATCCCAACTCACATTTTCTGATGTCCCCAAATCTGGTTTATGCCAAGTCTCAATTTTTATGAAGAAGTCATCTTTCATGTATTCATTCTGTAACAATTAAAATAAAAAAAAAGCATAAGAGTGATCACACCTCTCTGCTTAAAGTGCAGGTAAATGGTACCTATATCTAAGTCACCGCTAAGCCTTGACTAGCAACACATTCTGTTTAAATAACAGAATAATTTTCAAGTTATTAAGACAGTTAAAAAAACTAAAACACATTTCCATGAAATTTTGAATAAATGAGACAAGGGCAGGGGAAACAGCTAATGAGCAGTCCATGTACTGCACAGCACAATTATGATCATGAAGGTCCAGCTACCACTAAGTTATGTTCCTGAAGACTAGCACAAGCCACTCCTCATGTCAGAAGTAAGGAAGCATACACCAATATGCACCTGTACCACGATGAGTCAAGCTTAACAGTTCACAAACTCATTTGTTGCACCCACCTAGTGACAATCTAAATTGAGTCTGCAAGTGATCAGGTAAAGCAATTTAACACAAAATTATAAGCTTCCTTGAACACGGCACTGAAATACATACACAGGGAAACAGTCTCAATGATCTCTTTCCTACACATCTTAAAGCCCCAAAAAACCCCAAACCCCCAGCTATTATAACCTATTTAGATTCTCAATTGACCTGTTTTAACTGAGGCTGGATTTCACTTTGCAGAAATGGGATTTCAGACACTGATTTTATTTCATTGATCTTCCTGCGTTCAGGAGTGCAAAAACCTCTGAATTGGCCTTTTTTTTTTTTTTTTTTCTTTTTTAGTATTATGTCTTCCAGGACAAGCATCATGCAGCTGTAATGGTACGTAAGGCATAAAAGAAGATGCAAAAAATGAAAGCATTTCTCTGACAGATTATAGCTCTTTCTAAATATAGCCATGTGCAGACAAATAAAGTAACAAGGAGCTGTATGCCAGAAACCCTAGCAAGACATACAGGAAAGGTTGAAGCTTGCTTGCTAGACTCAGAGTCAGTTTTAGCAGTAGTAACAGAGAAAATACATTCAAAAAAAGAACAAAACCCATAGGACTGACAGTAATTCAGATACTCACTGTCACGACTGGCCACCAGAAACACATGCAATGAAAATGAAAAGGAAACAAAGTATTATTAATGCAATTCTTTCTGAAAAGTCTCACACATAATGATTGCTTCACAGTACAAGAATCATCCAAAATCTGTCTAACAGCATTTGTGTGCAGAGTCAGCAGAGTTCAGCAGACTTTGACTTGCTCGCCTTAACCTTAAAAGTTCATTGTAAGGTACTTCAAACTGCTCAACAGAAACAGAAAAGAAATAGAACCTTCTCCTAGAACTTAGGCAATCAAAAGTATTAAAATAAAGCAGCTGCCTTATTCTAATAGGCTATGAGGAACTGAACTCTCCTCAAACAGGCTCCGTTCTAGACCATAAGAGAATCACCTCTTCAGTTTTATCCCAGGGACACAGGATGCAAAGACTCTGTAGGAAGCAGCAAACTGGTCCCCTGAGGCTGCTCTCCAGAAGCAGCCCTCCTCTTCAGAGATCTCACAAACACAACATTAACATTTTAAACATATTTTCCACTTGATGGTACCCTCTTTTCTCTTTAACCATTTAAGACCATTCCTTGACTGAACACTGACAGCAAAACACAATGGGAGACCTACTTGTTCTACAGTAGGGATACGCGTTCCAAGCCTTCTCATGGAAGACCAGGGAGCCTTCTGGCGCAATCATCCTCACAAAGCCAGGAACTTTACTGTGAAAAACAACGTTTTAGAAATGTTTGCCAGCTGAAATTCTTCATTAATTTCTTCCAATCTAGTAACAAAAGCAGATTTTACCTAAGCACTTTCAAGGTTATAATGGACAAGCTGCCCACAGTTAAATATGCAGGAACCCCAACAGCGTTACTGAGCTTGCTTTCTTCTTCAGGAACAGCAGACAGCTGCTGATGGAGAGATCTGCTCCAGTAGAAACGCAGGCTCACCCGTGACCAAGCCTGCAACCTGGCTGCCCCACAGCCTGGAGGGAAGGACTCAGGGACTTCAGCAGTGCCTGAGGAGGAAAACTGCAGCTCACCCCAGGCATCAAAATCACCATCTCTGGTAACTGCCCTCTAAACCAACAGAGCACCACAGGGGAAAAAAAAAAGTACCAAAAGCTGGTACAGATCAGATATTTCACATGGTTCTCCATTACTCTACCCCACATACTTCAAATCTACTGTATCTCACATGTCACTCACCAGAGCACTCATGCTCAATTCAGCACATTACACAGAGGTAGAAAACTGAAAGAACCAGCTCCAGAGCACGGAACAATAGAAGGCTGCCCTCACTGTTAACATTCTCCACTCAACACCAAGTGACCATAATACATATCAAAGTTCTCCTCACCTCTTTAAATGATAGATTTTGTGAGTATATTGCCCCTTCTCACCATCCTTCTCATAAGGCTCATTTTTTAAGACTTGAATTCCTTCACCCCCTCCTGTTTCGTTTTTGCTAGCTTCTGCCACGGAATAAAGTTGGCCAACTTGATACTGAAAAGTTAAAAGAAGTAAAATTTCAGTATTAAAGTTAACCAAAACTTTTAACACATTAAAAATTTAGATATTTCCAGTGAAAAATTAGTAGAATAAAACTATCATTAAAGTAAAATACACCATATAAAAATATTTAGTAAAATATGACAATCTGCTGGCAAAATGTATCTGCAGTTCACAGCACCAGGTCTGCAATCAGCAGTTTCACTTTAATGTCACGCTTTGGTAGAGCATAACAAACACGTTATTCTTCGGTTTTCATATCCTAAAAGCAAAGTGTATACATTTTCTCAGCTGTACAAAAGAAATGTAACTTTAAGTTTACAGATGGTGAAATAACTCATTTCCAGCTCTGAGCCTCCCAAATTCATACTTTTAACTGACTAGATTGGCCCTCACAGGACCCATCAAATGTGAACTGCAGATGAAAGCGAGCACCCCGCTTTCCCTCAGAAGCAAATTCAGACATTCCATCATGACTTCCATTTAAAGGCATCTCAGTGCCATTTAAACTGCTGGCTTGAGATCCTGGAAGATGATTCCTACTTTTGCCTTTAGGAAAAGGATTGGAGTCACTCAATGCCTTGATCAGCAGGAAAGTTCTGCTGCAGTGTAGAACTGCACAACTTCTCCTTCTTTGCTTGTAAGCATGGAGCAGCTCAGAAACAACTAAATGTTCTTTGCGTGCAGGCATTTGCCGCCTTTGGGTTTCACTGATCTACAAGAGGTTAACTCTGCCTAACTGGTGGCTTACACGTGGTGTAACTTTCCTGTGGCAGGCTGGGGGGTCACAGCACAGGGAAAACTGGGATTCAGGCCAGTCAGATTTAAATAAGACTAACATTTTCCCACCCATCACCCCAAAGCAAAAGCAAGCAGGAGGAGGACATACCTCTTGCACTGAGCAAGGTAAAACCACTCGGCTGAAAGAGGAAAAGAACAAATTTAACAAAAGTAACAACTAGGCTTCATCAGCAAGTAACATAAACTGTAACAAAGACACTAGCAAAGAGCATGCCAGAATGAGTTCATTTAAGTTTTCTTTTTAGGAACGCTCTGCGCCAGGAAGGCTGCATGGATACACTGCAACAAACCCAAGTGCAATCCAAGACAAATGCGTTACAAAACGAAAAAAGTGGTTAAGAACATCAGAAGCTGCAGAGAAGGGCCACAAGATCTTGAATCTCCTTCCAGCTCTGCCATCACTTTGTACTGGGATGAATGTGTTCAAACCCTGAG
The DNA here is from genome assembly GCA_009867235.2 of Psittacus erithacus. Classification (NCBI taxonomy): domain Eukaryota; kingdom Metazoa; phylum Chordata; class Aves; order Psittaciformes; family Psittacidae; genus Psittacus; species Psittacus erithacus. The sequence goes on along the minus strand of WYDI02022520.1, from coordinate 45,173 downwards.
GCATGAGCTTCTGTCACAGTTACACCACGAGCAGTCTCACCCATGCAACTGAACAGGACAAACCCTCAGAGCCTACAAATGAATTTAGGCAATTACAGCAGTTACAAATCACCTAAGAAGGAACTGCAGCTCACACCCTTTCAGGTAGCAGAAGCGAGTGCATTTGAGATGAGCAGCTCAGTTCTAGCACAACTCGCTGGGCAGCCAACAGCGGTGCCAGGGATGCAGAGCTGGGTTTTCACAGCCACAGAAGCACAGAACCCTGCACTGACAGAGCCTCTCAGCTTCACCTTTCCTAACAAAAAGGATAAAGACGATGTAAATCGTGATTGTGGCAAAACAACATCACAGAACAACTGCATTGTTCTTAGGGCTGAGAGTGAAATTACCTCCTTGACTGACAACCTTATGGACATTAAAACTCAATGCAACACAATCGTCCTGAAAGCACAAATATAACCTGAGCCTGTCCATGATGAGAACTTACAGGATATACACAGCCCACTGTCAGCTCACAGGAAACACAAGACAGACAGACAGCTTCTCCTACAAGGACTAGTGTGACCTCTTGGTCCAACATGAGTGGGACACTTGGTTCCGTATGTCGTTACATGGACACAGCACCAGTACCTGAGCCCTGCCCAACTACACCAGCTCTGAAGTTCAGGAAAATCTGCGAAATATCCTTGGAAGTCTGTTTGGAACCTAACACACATCTGCTACTACCTACGGTTTTGAACCTACACATCACCTTTACTACCACAGCAGAGCCCAATCCTGACTTGGAGATGGTTTAAAGCCAAAGGAACGAGAGTGGTGGCTTGCTGATAGAAGACTTTACAGGTAAGGTCTACACAGCAACATGGAGCTCCTGGCACCACCGGGACAGGCACCAGCAAAGCAATGCAGGGCAAGACATCGCTCCACCACTGCCACTCGAGTCCCCTCCTAAGCAGACCGGGACCCGAAACACTCGCGGCGCACCCGTCAGCCCCGCAGCGGCCACATCGGGAACACGCCAGCCCCGAGGAAACGAGTTTAAGGAACTTGTTGTGCGGGGCCACAGCCCATTGCTGCGGGCGGGGACTGCCGCGCAGGAGCGCCAGAGCACGTTCAACGGGGGCCAAGCCGCCACTTCGGGCTGAAGTGCGGGACGCGGAAGCGCTGCGCTGCCCGCGGAAACGGCAGGAAGCAGAAAGCGGACCCGTGCCCCGGCCCCAGCCCCAGCCCCCGCTGACGGGAGGCGGCGGCAGCGTCCGCCCGGCTCGGGACCAGACACCGCGCTCCGCTGAGAGGAGAAGCGGCAGAGGCCTGCGGGAACGGCAGGCGGCCCGCGCAGCAGAGCCGCGGGAGGCCCGGCGAGCCGCGGGCAAGAACAGAGTAGAGCGGGCGCTACTCAGCCCGGCGGGAGCCGAGCCGAGCGGAGCCGAGCCGAGCCGAGCCCCGCGGCGCATCCCGCCCCGCGCCCGCCGCACTCACAACTCCTTGGTCAGCACCATTTTCCCCCGCAGGCCGCACCGCGCACGCGCCGCCCGCCCATGCTGCACTGCGCGCTTCCGGGGCAGGCCCCGCCCCCACGCGATGGCGCCACCAATCCCGCCCCGGCGCGCTGCGCACCGCGCCTGCGCAGCCCGCCACCAATCCGAGAGCGCTCGACGCCCGCGAGCGCCCCACCTTACCCGCGAACAGCCAATCAGAGCGCACCGCCGCGGCTGCTCCGCCCCGCCGCTCTCGCCGGTCCGGGAACGTCATCTCCGTGCGCCGCCGCTGGCGCCCCCTCTGCCCGAAGGCCTCTGGCAGCGCAGTCGCGCCCCGCAGCGGCCCCGCCCGGTCTCCGAGCGCCCCCTGCCGGGGCACCCCGGCGGCGGAACCGGCGGCCCTGAGCGCCCCCGCACCGCTGCCCCGCGCCGGGGGAGCTCAGCCCGCAGCTTCCCGGCGGGATGCGGGCGCTCGGGGAGCAGCGGGTCCGGCCGCGCCGCTCTGCGCTGTGCCCCGGCCCAGCCATGTTCTTGGGCGTGGCCGCCGCATCCCCGGGGCTGCCCCTGCTTTGCCACACTAGCGGGACGCGGTCAATCGGCGCCGGGATCGCGAGTGCCCGGCAAAGGTGAGGGCGCTTTCACCGCTGCAGGAGCCCCGAGGAGCCGCTATTCCCGTGTCGATGCCGCCCTCTTGCGAGAGGATTCCCAGCCGCAGATGGGGGCACTCGAAACTGTCACCCAGCGAGCCCGGCTCAGCCCCGCCTGCAACCCCGGGCCCGCGAAGCCGCCGGTGACGCGGGGCCACCGGAGTTCTTTAGTAACAGACAGAAAAGGGAAAGAACCGACTAGTCCCGGCTCTTGGAGGCGTGGAAAGAGGCTGGAATCAGCCCCAAGGGCAGAATATACCCCATGAGGCTCCCGAGCCCGTGCAGAACCCGAAATGCTGCTCCCCGAGGAGGGAAACTGCCAGCGGCCCTTGGGGTGCTGGTGCCCCTGCCCCGGCAGCCAGCCCTGCTCCATGCGAGCGAGTGGCAGGGTGAGGGCAGGGGCGGGACTCGCTGCAGGGTGAAAGAGCTTCACATCTCCCGGCTCCCTTTATCCAACACATTTCTATTAATACAAACAGGGGAAGCTGCCTAAAGCTTTACTTGAGGCATTGGATCCCAGAAGGGAAATACACAGAGCTTCTCCCATTTCAAACAGGGAGTCTCTGGTAGCACCAGGCCTTTATGTAGGGATCTCTGGGATACTAGAGCACAGTACTGGATTCCAGAGTGAAACCAGAACTGTAATTCATGGGAGGCTGATGCACTTCAGTTCTTCTGCAGGGAACTGGTGTTGGATTTCTGCAGTTGTGGTCTCCTGTTCGAGCAGCCATCTCCACACAGTGCCTGTGTTCCCATATTCCCAAATTGCATCCTTTTCCCTGCTTCCAGGCCCACCCCTGCCCACATGTTCCCTCCAGGAGCCATCTGGCTCCAAGTTGTTTGCCAGCAGATAGAGCTGATGATGCATTTACACATCGACTCCACTAAAGGAGAGCAGAAACTCCGACAATAAAATTCAGTGTTGCCAAATGACCCTCCCATAGAGGGCTGTACCGGGGCAGGGCTGTGCCTAGCCATGTGACGGGGCTGTGTTTCCTTCCCCAAGTCCTCCAGCATTCCCCATTATCCTTTACTTGGTTTTCCCAAGTCCTGGCTGAGCACAGGCCTTGCTGCTGCTCCTTCTCCGTATGGACAACAGTTGTCTTTTGCTTGTTCAGCCGGCTGCACTGTGCACTCTCCCCAAGCCCCTTCTCTTTGTTTATATCCAGGTGATACCACACTCTATAGCAGCAACGGAGTAGCTGCTTCCTGCTGATGCCAGACCCCGCGTACACACGCGCCTCTGCACGTGGAGGGGAAGCTTCCCCCCGGCAGCCCTGCAGCACTGGCTTGCCCCACACTGGACCACCCGAGCCTGCTGAACACAGGTTTGTGTGCACGGGAGGGGGACCGTGGCATTAGAACATGAGAGCGCTGCTTCAGGAACCCTGTACACAGGGACCAAGTGGTCCTCGAAGCTCCTCCAGCCCAACAAGTGAGCAAATAACCGATGCTCCCACCACCTGCAAGGGAAAAGCAAACCAATTTCCAATCCTGGCTTGTAACAGGAGCTCTACATTCTGCCACAGAAAGAGGAGGAAGTTCTCAGTGAGCCCTCACTTCCACAGGGGAGGCCGAGCACAGCAGCCCAAGTTACTGACACTTTGCCACAAGATGTAGATCCATGTGGATCGCTTTGCTTTTCAGCAGGCCAGAGGAGCAGATTAGCAGCCAGCTGGGGTCAGGGCAGGGTGCAGTGTTCTAGCAAGTTCTTTCCCAACATCATCCTAAACCAAGAGACTGAAGTACTGAGAGAACTCATGCTTTAATAGACACAGAAATCACAAAGGAAGAAGGCCAAATGCCTTAGCAATTTCAATAAAAATATGAAAATCTTTTTACATGGTAAATTTCATAATATAAAAAGTTTAATGCTGTCTGGAAACAGTTTTAATTTACAAAGAAAGTCCCTATAGGCCAAACATGGCTAACACTGCATACAAGGAGAGCAAGTGCTAAAGGGCTGCTGCTTGGAGAGTCTCTGCTGACAGTTGCCTTCCTCAATGTGCCCTGAAGGAGTTCTGCAGCTGCGGGGCCACATGTTGCACACACCTCTGCAGCCTCTCTGGGCAGCACAACCCAAACCCAAACCCACCACCAGCCGGCAGCTACCAGAGTCTCTTCACAGGTTCAGGTACTTTTGTGCACCTGGATCTATGCTGCAACTTGAAGGAGATGTTCACGTAAGAAGTTTGACCTAATGAAAGGAAATGTGGCCTGGAGTGATGCACGCGGTCCCTTGTTTAAGTAAGGTGTGGTTAAATAGGAAAATGGGTACCAGGCCAGAGTCCAGGCTAACCAACATCAAATTAAAGTGGATTTGATCAGAGCTTGTTACTGTTCCCATTTAGTTGGAGCTAAAGACAGTCAATAAAAAATCTGTAACCTCACACAGTAAAACATACAGGGCAAACCCAAACCAAAATACATTCTATGGCCTTGGGGAATGGTTGCATGTGGCAGGTTTAGTGTGAAAGTGGGTAACACCTAATTCTTATTGCTCACTGTATTAAGCAGTGTTGTCACTTGTACCATGCACAAATACAACAACAACAAACGCATTTAAACTCCACAGAAGGAATTCTAATACCAAACAGAGAACATGGTATTTCATTTCCTGAATTTCTCCACATATTGGGCAAACCTGATTAAACTGGTTTTTTCCTCACAAAGGGGTCATTTCTCATTCAGGGGGTGGAGGAGTGAGGCACGACGTGTGTGGGAAGTGTCCCCAGCCATGAGTAAGCATGCACCTTCATGGCTCTCATCAAGCCAATGGAAGTGCCCTGTGCAAGTCAATGGAAACTTGTCTTCCAAAGGACTCGTTCTAGTGACACTCACCTTCCATATTTATACACAATTTCCCAAATACTGAACTTCCTCTACATCTGAACCCTTCCCTGTTTCTAGTGCTCCCCCCACCCTAAAAACCCAGGGAACCATCCCACCCCCCACCCCAACACACCTTTTTCTGAAAACTCTGAGCCAGTGTGAAACCCACTGGAACATGGGGATGGCAACATGGAATTTCTACAGAGTAAAAAATCCTTTAGTTATGGAATCAAACTACAAATAGAGATGCTTATTTCTGGCATGTTATGCAGCACTACAGGGAGTATTTGCTGTTGCTATGCACAAAAAGCTGCCCACTTCCATCCTGGGTGTTTCTGGGATGTCATTTCACAACAGTTATGCTGGTTAGAAACAGAGCAGATCACGGGAAGGCTCCAGGCAGTGCGGTGGCCACCACAGGGTCACTGCATGGGGGGCAGATGCTGCACCCATTATCCTAATTTTTCCTGCCAAGTGACGAGAAGATGGTATCTAGCACCAAACCATCACAGAGAGATGTAACGTACAGACACATAACTTGCATCACAGGAGCTGAACAGATTAACTCAGCTGTTTTGCTACATTGCATAATATGAGTAAATGAAAAACTACTCTTTGTCCTTCTGCACTGACACTTTTGCGATCACCCAATCCCTTGTTAGCTGACTGTAACAACACAGCCCTATATTATTTGCCTTTAGTGCTTGTGTTAATTTCTTGCAATGGCAAAAAGGAAAATATTCTCCCAAACCCAGTGGATTCTGGAACATACTCAAAGCAAGCACTTGATATATGCACTGTGAGTAACTGAGCCTATGTAATGCTATATTCCGGCATCAGAATTGAATCCTCTGTCCTGCTATCATGCTTTTCCTCCAAGATCCCTATCACAAAGGATCAGATTCATATTTTCAAGAAGAGCATCCAGACATGATAAGTGCAACAATTATCTGTGTCAGCAATGTGCCCCAGCACGTTTACAGAGCTGATTGCACTCACCATTCGGGTGGTCAGCCCCACAACCAGAGGCTGACTTAAGATCCAGCTAAACTCAGGGCCTAATTAAGCCTCACATCACCTCTGTGAGGTAGGTAGGTAAGTATTACTATCCCCATTTAGATAGAAAGGGAAGACGAGGCATGGAGAGGTGAAGTGATTAGGCTTCAGTCACTCAGCGAATTTTTGGAGTGCAGAGTAGAACCCAAAAGCCTTGGTGATCCAGTGCTCTGACTTCATAGCACGCGGCCTGTGAAATTCTTGCTCAATCTCCGTGTGCAGGTGGCCGAGCTAACGCTGCCGCCTGCCCACAGTCTTCAGTGCATGTAAGGTATCATTCTGAGTCTGGTCCCATAACTGCATTCAACAGCCGCTTCAAAGAAACAATCTCCACCTTACCCCACAACACCCGAACACCGCCTAGCCCAGGAAAGCTCTGTTCACACACACCACCCAGGGTGCTCTTGGTTCTCTTTTTTTCCAGGGACCTGAAGGTGCACAGGTTCTGCCTACAGCCACTCTGCCTGTTGCCTCATGTACATGCTTGGACTGCACCAACATCTGCTTAGACCTGTGTACCTGCTCCAAAAGAAACTGGCTTCCACAGCAGGGAGGGGTTTGCAGACTCCAATGATGAGCTACAGGGAATGATTTAGCAGATCCAGTGAAGGATTTATTTGTCAGGTGATTTCTAAGTCACATACACTGATGTCACATTCCTGCCTACTAAATAAATAATGCTCTGAGCTTCAATGTCTGAAACCCTTTCCTGGGCACGCTTCGCAGACAGAAGACATTCGCGCTGCCCAAATACTTGCAAAGATGAACATTTCACCACCATAATGCTGTCAGCCAGAGATCAGAGCACTTCGGAAAACCAGAGCTCATCTCTCTGACACACACACACCACCTCCCGGCTGAGGCTCACCCTGCTCGCTATGCCCCAAACTTCTTTTTGGGCAGACCAACCAGCAAAATAGCACCTGAATGGTTTCCCCTCAGGAAAGGGTTACCTGAGATGCAGGTTTTAAAATGGGGCACTTCTGCCCTCTTGCCTTTGTTTCACCAGCCTCTAAATGATGCAAGAGAACTGCCAGTACCATGCTGCTACGGACTTTTACTGCCAGCGATTTCTTGTGCTTGGCTAACTCGGCAGAGATATGGTTATGTTATCTTGTCCTCTCTGACAGCCTTCAAAAGCAATCAAATAAATGGCTTGTACTTCTCCAGGCAGAAACCTGTGCATACTTTCTCTGTGGTATACATGAAGTTCTGCCTCCTCTCTGATCCCTGATATGTATAATTCTGTAAAAAGGCCAGCTGTAATACCTCCTGTTAGGTTAAGAAATACAAGTACGTGGCTTAAAAACTAGTGTTTTATGAACAGACAACTAGATTCATTGGACCTGTTGCTGCTAATACTGAACACTACATAGAACCTACTACCAAGTGAGTCTGGCCAAGGTTCTCATAAGGGAAACCAAACCCCATCTGTGTACAGCCCGTATTCCTGTGCGGTGACAGACGAGGCCAATCTGTCACGTTCCTGTGCATTGCCAACTGCGGGTATGACCATGGCTTCGTAGATAATGGTTCTGTACTGATAAAGGCAAGTGGGCAGAAGCAGATACTTGAACAGATTGTGAGTCATCAGCTGGTACTCGAGAGATTTCAACATTTGGAGGAAGGAAAAAATCTTCCCGGTGACAGGAATTTATAACCATTCCCAGATGGCAGCCTCACAGAGCGTGTGGTGCCTGGAGCGCTGCTGGGAGCCGAGGAGTGAGTCGGTGTCACTGCACTGGTAGTTTCAGAGCGCTTGTGTCCATTTGGAGGGTTCTTTTGTGGAGAAGCAGCAAGGTGCTGCTCAACAGAGAGGTCCTTTAGTTCCAGCTTATTGACACTTTCTTCTCTGATGTGCCGTGGAGATAAATTGAGCAAACTGAGGACATCTTTCTTAGAAGTCATTGTTCCAGGAGCCCCTCGCAGAATCTTTACTGGGCCAGGGGAGTGGTGGGGACTGCTTTGCCAGAACATCTTTAAGTTGTGAATTGCTTGCACTTTTTCATCAATGGCAGCCATTTTCAACTTGTCTATGTCTGGGGCATCAGCTGGACTTGAGCGAGCAGAACCAGCTGAGGAGTAAGAAAGAGCAGGAGATGGAGTGCTGCCACCTGGAGACTGATGCCCTGAGCTCGGAGAGATATTTCTGGGTGATTTAGAAATATGAGCACTGTAGGGAGAGCTGGGGTACTTGAGCTTGAAGTGAGGCTGCTCAGTTAAGGACGCATGTGAATCACAACTTGGAGATGGCTGCCCACTGTATTGGCCTGTGCCTTCTTTGTTTGACATCTCTGAAGTTGTGGGGCTGTTATAGCCAGAACTCACTTTCTGAAGGGACGAACTCCTTGTGGGAGGCTTTGGTTTCATTGCAAGAGGTGAGGACTGATTCCTCTGGCTAGAGCTGATGGGCCGACTGAACGCACTGGTCTCTGAAGATCTGAATGCGGACGCACCCGCTGGGCTGGGAGCCCCATCATCAGAATTGTTGCTCTTGCTTATCTGGCTGCTGCTCCTCTGAAGACGTTCAACAGCAATGAGGTGACTCTGAGTTTCCTCCAGGATTTTTTGGGCCAACTCCTGCGGATCAAGCTTTGGATTACTGTCCTCCTGGGATTTGACAGTGCTGTCAGTCTCAGTGCTAGACTGATCAGATTCCCCAGTATCAGAACTTGCAAGTTTCCCAACCTTTTGGAAAGGTGAATTTGGACTGGGAATAAGAGTCATTTTAACAGGAGAATTTGGGGTACTTATGCTCCCTTTGGAGTTGACAGACGCTTTAATGCCTCCAGTCTGACCAGTTTTGGACTGTTTGTGATCAGGGGAAAATCTTGGTTTTATGTTTTCTTGGTAACTGGCCAAAGGCTCGTTGCTGATTATAGAAAAACCTTCATACTCTTCCTCATCTTTGCTGACTACAGTGCTGCTCTGTGGTGACAACTGGCTCTGTCCTGCAGGTCTATGTGGATATATGTTCTTGAGCTTCTCATATTCCTGGCGTCCTCTCTGTCCTACACCATCTGCCATGCTCTCTGGCTTAGAAACAAAACTCATGGAAGAAGCAATGGAGCTCAGGCTATACACAGAAATGGCATCTGACGCGATGCTGTCTGGACAAGTAGGGGAGAATGGAGGGTTTTGATACTGGGGTATGGGGTTGGAAATAGACTGAGCAGAAGCCAGTGACTCTAGTGATGAGGAACTGTCCAGGCTAAGGCGCTTAGGCAGCTCTGTGGAATCTAAAATAGAAGAAAAGAAACATGTACAAACATGCCCCTAGACACACAGTAAAACCACCCAAACTTCTTAGAGGAAATGCTACAAAACATACCCTCAGAGTCTGTGCTACTTCACAAAACCCAACTGCTATGCAGGTGAGAAAAAACCTGCTCAGCCTGAGAAACGCACAGGCAAGAACCTCAGCGCAGGCACCTGAGATGAAACTGGTCAATTCATTCTCATTTCACATCTCCAACCCAAGAGTTCTACATCCTCCAGCTGCTGGACTCTACTCCCAGCTCTGGCCTTAGCCGAGTCTTACTCCTTGTTTCCCATATAAAAACCACACTTGCTGTTGTATGACCTATGGTTTGTAGGACACATGTGTGATCTCTGCAAAAGGCAAGAGTGTGAGGTTTCTCTAGAAGTCACTCTGATCAAATCATCAGACAATATAGGAGAAACAACTGTTGTAAGTAGCTTTACCAAAAAGTGCCAGCAAGGATTGTAGGGCAAAGTGCATGGTCCTCCTGTTAGCTTGTTTCCCAGTTTTCAGAATCACCTCCTCCTGACCAACTTCACAAAGGTCAAAACCTGTAGTGGAACATGAAACAGAAAATAACCTCAGAAAGACTCAGCGTCTTAAACAAGTGTAAACCCACTTGTAACACAGATGGATCAAAGAGAGCTGAGATCCTGCAGTGTCCTGGAATGATGACCCTGCACTGCAATTCACACTTGTGGGTTTATTTTTATTACCATTCATTACTATTTAGCACTTCTCCAGCAGGTGCTGGGAGCTTTATAGTGCTGGACTGTGAATACATACGCATGAGCAAATCACTCCTGTCCAAACTGACAGACAAAATACACTACTCTGTACTTTTTAATTTGAGAATTATTTGGAATCATTGGGGAATGACATAGAGGGGACAGTGTCCCCCATGCCCCCACCATTCATCAATCCAAAGCTTTCTCACAGAAACCGGTCTAGAAAAGATCACAGACCTTGGAATCTGGCAAACAAAGGCTGGGCTGCAGGAGGCATGGCTGTGTGTAAGAAATGATGCATGGCTTCTACAAGCTCCTCAAGCAGTCTTCTTGGATGTCTCTTCCTGCCAATGCCTTTTTACTAACTCTAAGCAATGTCCAAACCAGAATAAAATCTAGTTTGCTATTTAGTTCTTGTATGTCTTTCCTGCAGGATATAGACCCTAGCACACAGAATCACCGTGGTATGTCCTACCCCTGCTGACTGCACAGGTTTCTCTGTGAAAGGAATGATTAGTTCACTTCAGGCAGAAGGCCAGAAGCAAGCTCAAAAGTATGTGTTAGGAACAAGAGGGGAATAGGATCCTGAAACAAAAATGGGTTAAACCAACTTGACAACACCAAGCTGCTGTAAGCCCTGAAATCCATGTTCTGCTGACACGGGAGATGTTTTGGTGCATGAGACAAAAACGCCCCTTACTGCTGGCCAGGCAGTAAGCAAGAGAGCCCTGTGTGTGTGAACTGAGATGGACCAAGCAGGCAGGGATCACACAAGGAGATGCAAGTACCAAACAGCATCCAGATAAACAAATCTAAAGCTGTGAGTCTTGTCACTACTTGAAGCCATCATATGAGACACTAGCAATAGTTCTGTAGTTTCAAGAATACAATGGAAAGAAGTGTTTTCCTACCTAGAGCTGCAAGGAACTCATGACAGCCGGGTAGCCTCCAGAGCTGGACACTGATGGAAACCTGGATTGGTGCAGAGGAGAAATCTTGCTCCTTCTCACCTGCCTGAAGTTGAACCAGGACTTGATGCAGCTGAAGATAACAATACAAACATTAGCCACTCCTTACAATCACACCACTGCTTTTCTGACAGTCACAGCCCAGGCAGTGCACTGCAAACATCCCTTTTCCTGTACATCCACGTACTCAGTTGCTGCTCCTGAACAGAACAGTGACATGAAAAGGTCTGGCAGGGGGACAGCAACAATAGACAAACATGAACAGCAGCAAAGGCAGGGATAGAACAGGGGTGAGGGCTGGGGGAAGGGAGAGGGAGGGAAGTGTGTGGCCAGTGGAAATAGAGCAAGAAGCACAGGAGGAACATCTGTGAACTGAAAGAAAAACAAAGAGATGCTTTGGGGCTGCGCACAGGAATATACTAAAACCCATTCCATGACTGAGCCGTACTCCTTATGCAAGTCCCAGGAAACTCCTTCTCAACATTTAACTGGGCAGAACAAGTCATATGAAACCATGGAAGACTTTCCTAATACCTCCATGGCCTCCAGGAAAGAAGTTTCTCAACTGTGCCCAAGGGACAGGAGTAGCAAAGTAGAAAAGAAATGTGTTTATGAAGATCTGACACAAATTAAGGTGCCAGGATTCCATATTATTCAAAAACACAGCCACGGAAGGAAGGATGGAAAGTCATTAATGAGGGACCAGCTAACCTCAGGACCACCCATCTCTTACAACCCACACAAGCTTGCATGGTCTTTTTCCCCACAGTCGGACATGGAGAAAATTCCAGGCCTGAAAGCAGGAACTCTGAAGCACAGGGAAATGGGTCTGCAGTGACTGAGGCATTCTACCCAGCACAGCTGTGTCATCCCCCAGTGTAATACTCACCATTCCCACCATATTTTTAACAGCCTTCGAGCAGCAGATAACAAGAAAGGAAAAGAGAGGAGAAAAGAAAGAACACAGGTTATTCTGTGCTACACAACGCCTGTGATCAGGAGCCCTGCAGTGACACATCCACATGCAAACCGGCATCCTGACTGCAAGATGCTCTATCCATAGAAAGAAGGGAGCAATGGAAGTGGCCTGAGCTGTGAATCAGGAGTCCAACAGCGTGGGAACACGCAGCTGGAATCTGGGAGTGGCCAGATCATAACCAACTCCAACAGGCACACTCAGGCCAATCCATGTTCTGGCAGAAAGCTGAACATAAAACAAGTTCTTCTCTTGTTTTCCCTGGGATACACTATTGGCAATCCCTAACTTTTCCTGGCACATGTGGTGGTGCTGAAGCGCTTTCTTTGGTTCCTACCTTCTGCTTTGCAGTACAGATAAGCATCTTCTATCCAGAGCAAAAGACCAGGCTCCCTGCCTTGCTGCTTCATGAATGCCAAGGGCTGCTCCCATAGGACACCCATCACCCACATGGGAGAAAGGGTGAGCACTAGCCACTGCCTGACTGTCATTACATTTTGGGTTTGAACAAAGTCTCTTCTCCTCTGGGACAGGCAGAGCTGCAGCTGCTCACATCTGAGCTGCAGAGAGGTGGGAGGAGAAGAAAGGCAGCAGTGGCAGGGAAAGAGAGGGCTCAGCTGAAACTCCCCCAGCCTGGAGCTGGATAACTCTGTGCAAAGGAAATTCTGCCTGGGGCTTGGGCTACAGAAGAACATCTGCAAAACCAGAGCAACACCCTGCCAGCATTTACTGCCTGGGGCAGCTGAGGAACCATGAGTGCATCTTTTGTTAGTTGTGTTCAGCCACCTGAATGCTTTTCCTTGAGTGATTAAATAATCTGAGGCAAGAAGGCAATTGTGAAGTAATCTCATGGACACTAACACGTTTGGATTCATTGGAATGTTTTCTTCTACTGATCACATCCCTTCGACTCTGAGTCTCCCTCTGGTGGCACTAAGGAAAAGATAATCCTGTTACTCAACCACAGAAGTCTCAGGCACTGACAGAAAGAGCCAAGGCAAGAAAGCAAAATGCCATGAAGGACAAGCCATAAGAAATACCTCATGCACTACTGCAGATCATAACAAGAAACCCTTTCCTTGAAGCAGACTCATTGTCATGGATTGACAAAACAGGCCTCTTAGTGGGTAACAGCAAGGCTGGGGCTCTTGTTTTGTGTGTTGTGCAGACAGACAACACAACAGAATGAAGGGGAGTCTTCTGAAGCTACAGAGATAATTCCAGCTACCCACCACGGAACTTGCCTAGAACACTTCTGCATGGGGAAGGGGAAAAGAAAGGTGAGCTGTACCCCCATTTCTCTGTGCAATGTGCTCATTCAGTAGAGCAGGCAAATGATCAAGATAAATGTCATCTGAGGAGCAAGCGGGACAGTAGGAAACACGTAATGGAAAGCCAGCCAGGCTGGTGGCACAGGGAAGGGTTAAGCTAGGCATGCTAGAGAGACTGGGGAGAAGGAGGAAGGTGAAGGAGATTGTGAGGAGCAGGGAGGAGCCCCACTGCCTTTCTCCTGAAGGCAGTGATCCTGTCAGCAGAGTTAAGAGCATGCACACCAGGAGCAGCACAGGCTCAGCAAGTTTTCTGACAGACCTTGCATTGTCCAAAGTCAACAGTACCTTGGGACTTTGGTAATTACAGTGGAGAAAGACCAGCCAACACAGGCCCTAGACAGGATGGCCAAATAGCAATTAGTGGTTCTGCCACTCATTTCCCATATTTTGCTTCCCCGATACTGCAGCAGGTATCATGTTTTCACTTCCGTCACTGAATGCGGAGGCTCAAGGCTATGCAGCCCAGTGATATAGCTGCATTTTAGTCTTCTGGACACAGACTTCCATTCACACAAACAGGTAAGTTTGGAATTTCAACTCTGAGGTCCCATTGAGCTCTGGGTCAATCAATCAGGGCATAAACCATTTCTGAGGAACCATTCGGAAACTGGTACTGTGGGAAAACTTCCCAACTCACCCTGTTGATAAGCTGTTCTCCTGTTTCTGAAGCTGTGATAAGCTTACAAAGTGCCTGAAGTGCAGGGTTAGGCAAACCTGAAAAACATCAGCAGAAACAGGGATTGTTCAGCGTCTGTCTCTTGATTGCCAGACATGCAACAAACCTGGACAGAACACACTCAGCTAATTCCTAAAATCTCTGCCCCACATCACCGATCAGAAGAGCAGCAATTTCCAGAAAGCAAAAGGTTTTTCCACTTTGCATCTGATTATACGTTTTCTGACTGAGAACTGGGAGAAAGGAATGGTCACTTCATGTTTCTCAGATACTGGACCCAGGAGTAAGTGATTCCCATCTATGACATAATTTCAGCAAGCACTTTCAGAACTTTTACCCTGCTAAATACTTCATTGATGTAAAACATCACTTGTTTACAGCTTGCACCACAGGAAGGCAGGGGAAGGTTAATGTCTGCTTGTACAGAGCCCACGCTGGCCTGCTCTTACCTAGGAGGGACTGTATGGTGGTGCTGCACTGCTGCAGCCGGTCACCAGGGTCAGAGGTTGGGAAGAACACTGCTGCTGGCAGGCCACTGGCTGGAGGGTCCAGCCGAAATCCTACTGCGGTGAGTAGTGCCTGCCAGCCTGGAATGCCACCCACTTTATTCTCCACACTCTGCTGGGAGGTATACATGGAGTTGTGCTGCCCATTCTGGATTCGCTGCAACGATTTCTCCACCTTTGGAGAAAACACAGCATTAGGTTATTTTAGAAGAGATTTTTGTTAACTGGCTCTTTCCACACAGTGAGAAGGCATGAACAGCAGGTTGAGAGACAGCAAACACATGGTTGAACATGCCTGTCTTACACAGAAGGGTATTAATGCTCTTGAAAACAGGCTCCAGTAACTCGGCACTCACAGCTCTAAAATCACTGCGATGACTGTCAGTGCTCTCTGGGATGCTGGGGAAGGTAATGCCACAGGAAACTAAGTACCAGTTTGTCTGTGACAGTTTCCCCTAAGCCTGGCAGCTGCATTTCTCCCCAAAAGATCTCATGTTCAGATTCCCATCTCTTGCAGCCACTTCTTATCACCAAGCAAGAGTCTGCAGCTACATGGTAAACAGCAGAGATGTGTGTCCACAAAACCCAGCAACTGGGAGCACTAGCAGTATTTGCAGGTTTCCCTCATCCTATGGATACTCCACATTCTTATGGGACCACAGAAGACAGGTTGGAAAGACAAGTATTAAAAGTCATGAAAGCTTATTCTAGCCATCTGGCAGTTTGGCTTCAGCCCGGCTGCTCCCCACAACAGGCTACTGGCACAGATGGGGATAAAAGTGCCTCTTGCCTTCCAAGCATGCAAAGAGGCAGCAGACACTGCTTTGTACTTCCATGCCTGCAATATTCAGAGCTAGTTTCCTTTAGAAACAATTAACCACAATGATTACCTCATTTTTAAAGCAGAGACCCACTTCAACAGCTAAAGCAAACTGGATGGGCCTGGGGTGGGCCTCGTCACAATACAATGTAAGACTTCACTTACTTTGCCTTTTTTTGCTCTGGACACTTAATCAGGCGTCCAAGTCTTCCCACACTAACCCAGAGTTTTCACAGGAGACTACCTTATGGTAAGGGAGAGGCACTGAAGGTGCATATTCAAGTGGAAGTGGCTGTACATCAGGGTGTTTCTCTTCCTGTTCATGATTTACAGGTGCATATCCACAGGTAACATTATTTCACAGCTACACTGGCAATGCCCTTCACCATGCCTGTGGTTTTCTTCCTCTTACCAGATGCAGCAGGACACGCAGAGCATCTCGTGCCCTGTCGGGGTGCTGCAGAATCTCAGTCAGGGCCTGTCCTACTAGTGAAGAAGGGCTGTTCAGCTTCATATCGCTCCCAATTAGCATGAAGCCTGCAGGATTCAGAGTAAGAAACAGTCAATCTCCTTTTGTTACGGAGAATGTTCAAAACAGAAGCAATATCCTCTGTCCTCTCAGACCAATGGTTCACTGCACTCAGCAGAGTGATACTCTTTTCCCAGAGCAGCTCTCTGGCCAGTCTCATAGACTGAACTTCCAGAAAGCTTCTAGATGCTTCTTACATGTCCTCCTCTATTAAATCAAGAGTGTTTTCCTGTTCAAACAAATGGAAAAACACTGTATTGCAGCTAAACTTGTCCTAGCATGCTCCAGGAGTCCTTTAAAGCAGGACTGAATTCTGGGAGAGCACAGGGCACATGCTACTCCCAGCTACCTGGTGGCACTGCTCCTTGCTTAAATCAAACAATCTGGTGTAACAGCAACTAGAAACCTGTCTTGTCAAAAGCAGATTCTTCCTACCTGCCCAGTTGGATGGATGGGAGAACTGCCTGCTGCCTTGTATGGTTTTCATTGCTTCTCCAAGGGCTGCACTGGCTTTCATCCCATTTAAAAGGGAAGAATAGAAGGCATGCACAAACATTTTGGAAGCAGCCACAGGAACGGGCCAGAGTGACACTAGGACACACTGGGCCCCAGCAGCCAGGAACGCTCTTGTCAAACCAATGACTCCATCAGCAGTGACTTTGCTGTTGGATTCTTGGTAGGAGCCAAGAACCACTAATTTGACAGGAAGCCGCAGATCCAGGACATCAGCTGCTGTAAGCAGAAACTCCTGCAGAGGAGGGCAGTCCGAAATGCTCTCCACATCACTGGCATCATCCTGCATCCGAAGGGATTCTGGGATTGTGTAGGGATTCCCAAAAGAATTCTTGCTGCTGGCTGGAGTGCTGTCAGTGTTGGGTGTCAGGACCAAAGCAGCCAGTTTCCAGGAGACATGGGTTGCAAAATGGACACATTCTGCCTGAGTGAGGGCACTCATGACCCTCTCTTTAGTTGCAGTAGAGCCAACTAAGGGCTGGCAGCTGAGTAGCTCAGACACCATATATGCTTCCTCCTCTGCAGAGGGCATAGGTCCCCATAGCCACCTGTCCATAACTGCTGAAGGGAGCTTGGGATTTCCTATGACAGCTGCCATTGAGGTAGAACTGGAGTAAGCAGAAGTATTCTTCCTCACATGGGACTACAGAGAGAAAGAAAAAATGAGGTTCAAAGATCTGTTTGTTATGGTGCTGTTAATGAAACAGCCTGTCTCTTTGGCTCTAAACAGGAGTCTGGTTGTCTTATGTACAAAAACAACCCCTTTGTGTTTCTTTAGTTTCTTCCATTTAACTATTCCAAGGAACATCTGCTCTTGAGCCCAGTCAGGATTTCTATCCCAATATCTTGGGTGAACAGATAAGTAAGAATAGAAAGCAACAGCCTTAGCCCACGTCCCTTTGAGGGCTGTAGCAGAGCTTATAGCATGAAGAAGATCCCAGTCCCCCACCTACTTCACAGCTGAGGTGCTCAACACTCTCACCAGGGCTGGGAGTGCCTTGGCAGGGCAGCACATTTGGGGCTTCTGTTCTTATGCCTGGCTGCTGCTTTTCTAGCACATGTAGGAACCTGCACCCCACAGGAGAGGTTCTATGAGAGTGAGGATTTATAAGGCAATGTCAGACCTTGGAGCTGGGATTCAGCGACTGGATGGATGGCACTGCAATGAGGCTGAAGCGCTCATAGAGGTACTCATTGGAGGAACTACCCTTCAGGAGAGCAAAAGGAATGAGGTACAGTTCTCCCTCCAGAACCAGAATCAGTTGGCGGTGGCGGCCAACAGGCCCACTGGAATGCATCAAACCCTAGAAAGAAGAGAGAGAGAATCAGCTCAGTCCTTTCACTCCAACCAGTGTTCTACCTGTGCTTCCCAAGGTTTGAAAATACCCACATCAGAATTACACTCCATGTGACCACAGATGTGATAGGTGAACCCACACTGGAGTGGACACATCTCTACAGCTGGGCTGTGCTTACCTCTGCACAAACAACCCCACTTTGAAGAACAAGCCCTGAGCACACTGACAAGCTGCACAGACCCCCCAGAGCAGCTCCTGCTCCAGCACAAAACCATTGTGAACACCAACCACTGATGTCTTGTCAGTATTATTATCATTTTATCCTTTGAAAGGGAGTATTTTTTCTGATACTGCATTTCAAACTAGCAGTTCCCTACATTGAATAAGTAGGGTTCTGTCATGGGTTCAGCAGTAGCAGTCATTTTTTTCTCCTTCTTAGTGGCTGGTGCAGCTACGACTAAGCTTAAACCACAAGAGGTTCACACCGTAATCCACCAGCACAGCACTCAAGATCCCTGGCTTCCACCTTCCAACACAGCCGGTCTCACCCTCTGGGAAGACCAAGTGAAAACCACCACACTTCAGATACAATCCCCAAGCTGCCTATTCTTGCTTTCTCACATTGGCAGGGAATTTTGGTATGTGAATCTCTGTATTTGTCAGCACCAAAGGCTTACTCCTTCCATAGGTCCTATCAGTAAGTCGTAGAGAGCACGGAGTGGGGGTTTGGTGAAGGAAGTCTGCCTCCTTGGGAGAGATGATGTTCCATCCTTAACAGGAGACATGGTGCTGCTGAACAGACTGCTCATGCTCTGACAGCTCCTGTGGGCAAAAGGCAAGTGAGAGGTCAGCTGCAGAAACCTGAGGTCCACTGCAGGTTGTCCTGACTTTATAACACTGACTTCATTCTCCCATTCAGCTTCATACCACAATGACCAATGACACTAATGGCAGGGTGAAGCAGCAGCAGACAGCATATTACATTGCTATGGAGCTTTTCTACAAACTCAAGTGCCCGAAGTGATGTTCACAGTTGTTACTGCATATGAATGTACCGCAGTTGTGTGCAGGCAAATGAGACCCATTAACAACTGACTGCAATCACAGGAAGATTTGCACTTGGGTTGTGCACCAACTAATCATTCCTTTTGCTCTCCTGAACTGTATCTACAGGCAAACAACAAGACGTGAAGATTATGTCTGCACTTGCTGTCACTGCTCTGAAGAGCTCCATAAAGTCAGACGAGAGAGGTGACCTGGAGCCCACTTCTGACATCCCCACATAGCTCTGCATGGGCTCCTGGCATCACCAGCCACCAAACACCGTCACTCTGAAGAGACTGAGATGGCTACAGAAAGTTACTGCCCTGCTGAGTCAACGATGCTGCCCCATTCTGGTCTCGCTAATCTAGGAGCTGTGCTCCCCAGAAATGCTACCCTTGGCTTGGTGCCACAACCAACCATTTTATGGGAAAAGGATAACTTCCCAGAGTTTTAACAAGTGGGCCTTAAAGAAAGAGTGCAGTGGGAAATAAGACATTGCACAGTAATGGCAGTGCACATCCCTCTAGTCTACGCTGTGGGTCTAGAAGGGCAGGGACACCCCACTGCCCACCACCGACCAGATAGAGCCCCGGTTCAAGCAGAGCAGCCCAGCCCTGTCCTCCACACGCGCAGCCATGTGCCAGCAGGCGGCACTCGCCGCCTCCGCTACTGCCAACACCAGGACTCACTGCAGGGAGCAGGGGCGTGATCACCCTCATGCGCAGAGCCCCCTTCAGCTTGCTTTCACAGCCAAGCAGCTCCAGATTTATTCCCTCACCACTCGGACTGCCTTTTATTAGAGCAAAAGCAAGGGAGCATTCATAAATCTTTCACATCTCTTGCCTGGGTGTTTGTGTACACAAAGAAGAGTGAGAAAATCCATAGGAGGAGGATGGACAGAGATCTCCTCTAGTAGGCAGCACAGACGTGGGGCCCTGGCCAGCCCACTCCATCCTCCCAAGCCAGGGCAAACAAATGGTTCCCTTAGTGGCTTGTCAACCTGATTTTGAGTGCAGGTGATTTCAGTGGGACAAGAGGGAGACTTGTCAATCTTTTGGACAAAAGCCCTTCTCCAGAGCGCCCATGCTGGCTTCCCAGATCCTACAATGAGCATTTCTACCCTGCTCTTGCAATGTACAGGGCTCCCCTGATTTCTGGGGCAGTAGAATCTCCACTGGACATCTCTGCACAGTCTCCAGTGCTGCTTATTTAACCCTTTGTGTAAGGCAGCCTGACCTGCAGCAAATAGAAAATAGAGCAAAACCAGGGACTCACGACTGCAGCATGGATCCGCCTTAACTCTGCTTCCGCCCTTTGTCTGGGAAATGCAAGAACAAAGCAATGATCCCATGACAGCCTTCAGAGAAAGGGAGAGAAAGCCCATGTCCTGCAAGCCTTGAGCTCAGATTGATCTGGCCTAGCACCAGCTTTCCAGGGCCTGGCTCTGCTTGCCAAGATGAATGTGGCTGGGCCTGGGCAGGAAGGAGGGATTCACCCCAGCATCAGCACAGAGCTGCTGTTCACCCTAGCATCAGCACAGAGCTGCTCTGGCCTTGGCACACATCAGGATGCTGAACAAGTCAAACACTACTCATGACCAAACACAGCCATTCAGGAGGGCTGGGAGTCAGACTTTGCTGCCATGGTCCAACAACGGACATCCATCAGGCCCAACCCTCTGCAGCAAAGAGCCTTCCTCAGAAAGACTCTTCCTAGAGATACAGCCCCAAATCCACATTCAGGGCCTTGACACACTCCCAATATCGAGCTGTGGGAAGCTCCAGAAAACATTCAGATACGAGCTCCCTGCAGATGCTTCCAAGGATCTGCAATTATCTCCAGAACCCACCAGTGGTTGCACAAAACCCACAGACCACCCAGCACTGTACTTGTGTGGTCTGTACTTGGGCAGCTACAGTGCTGCACCCTGCATAGAAGAGAGCCACACAGATAGGAGTCACCCCAATGCTACTGCCCTATCTGCCCTCCAGAGACCTTTCTTTATCCCGGGCCAGCCAGCACCCCTGGCATGGCCGGAAAGCTGCCCAGTGGGAAAGGACCTTGGTGTGTTGGTTTATAGACGGCTGAATATGAGCAGCTTGCGTCCAGGTGGCCAAGGACAATGGCATCCTGGTCTGTATCAGTAATACTGTGGTAGCAGGACCATGGCAGTGATTGTGCCCCTGCACTGGGCACTGGTGAGGCCGCACCTCGAATCCTGTGCTCAGCTCTCGGCCCTTCACTACAAGAGAGACATTGAGGCGCTGGAGCAGGGCCAGAGAAGGGCAATGGAGCTGGAGCAGGGCCCAGAGCACAGTGTGATGGGGAACGGCTGAGGGAGCTGGGGGGTTCAGATGGAGAAGAGAAGGCTCAGGGGGGACCTGATGGCTCC
>WYDI02022520.1:0-16873 GCA_009867235.2 Psittacus erithacus | reverse complement strand
CTGGAGCACCTCCCGTATGAAGACAGGCTGAGAAAGTTGGGGCTGTTCAGCCTGGAGAAGAGAAGGCTGTGTGGAGAACCTCAGAGCGGCCTTCCAGTATCTGAAGGGGGACTATAGGGATGGTGGGGATGGACTGTTCATTAGGAACTATAGTGATAGGACAAGGGGTAATGGGTTCAAACTTAAACAGGGGAGGTTTAGACTGGATATAAGGAAGAAGTTCTTTATCGTAAGGGTGGTGAGGCACTGGAATGGGTTGCCCAGGGAAGTTGTGAATGCTCCATCCCTGGCGGTGTCCAAGGCCAGGTTGGACAGAGCCTTGGGTGACCTGGTTTAGCGGGAGGTGTCTCTGCCCATGGCAGGGGGTTGGAACTGGATGATCTTAAGGTCCTTTCCAACCCTAACTGTTCTATGATTCTATGATTTTTATCTCTTTAGCTGTGTCATGGCAAAGGGCTGCAATTATTAAATTATAGCCAGAAAGAACTCATGAAAATTTGCAGTCATCACTTCATTAGATAATGAAGAGCAGCTGCCTGCAAAGAGCCTTTCAAATTAATCCTCCTTGCTTCTCTGTGATAAGTATTCCCACATTCAGATGAGGAGAATTCAGAGGATCAGGCAGTTCAATAGCATATCAGGAAATGGGGACGCCCTTCTGTTTTCTGCAGTCCACTTCAGTGAATAAATGTCAAAAGCTTTTGGAAGGATAAAGCACAGAAATATAACTAAAGTAGGCATTCTTATGCATAGAAGATTCTGACAGAGCCAACGTACTTGAAATCTCATTATAGTCTGCCCTGTGGGAAATAAATACAGATTGGAGACTGAAAATGGAAATATTAAACCCGTGAAACATTTCCATCTCCAGGTCAACATCAAAGCCCTGAATAAGCACTTCTATGTCATTATTGCTGCAGCTATGCCACAGTTTTCAGTCCATTCAGCTTTAAGGTACTGGATAGAAAGGATTCCCTTGTACATTTACTCTGGTCCCAGACTTATTCCTAGCTACAAATGGTACAAAACTCTCCCTTTGTAAGGCTTGTTCACAGGCTCTCATCTCCAAACAGGACCTCACCTGCCCCAGGAGCCAGAAGCCAGCTGTACAGATAACCTGCAGCCAGTGAGTAGTAGAGAACAAGTCCCCTCTGGCCATTCACTGTCTCTAAGACCTGGTCAATGGTCACCGGAGAATAAGGGTCAGAGTCCTGCTGTCCAGTCTGACGTTCCACGAGCAGGTCAGCAAATGCCCTCGTTCGGCCTCTCTCTGCTACTGCCAATGCTTCATCATGGTGACCTGAAAAGACAAAGTCATCTCGAACCTGACACCAACGTGGTCTGCAGTGCAATGTGCAGGAACCAGGACAGCTGCTATCCCAGCCTGAACAAAAACCTGAGGAAGCAGGGTCACAGCACTTCCTTCTGAAAAGAGTGGCCTCTACATTGGAATATAGTCCCACAGATCATCTTGGCTGCAGGCAATAATACAGTATGTGGGAAAATGAGCCACAGAAAAGCAAAGGAATGGAGGAAGCAAGAACGAAGATCCAAAGGTGCCCAAACCACAGAGCCCAAAACTCTGGCTGAGCCAGAGCAGGACAGCTTTATTTATGCTCTGGCAAAGAACTACTGTGGTGTGATGGACAGCTGGGGAGTGAAGAATGTATCATGAACTGCTGCCTCACAACATCAACTGAGCTCTTGGCATGAGCTTGCAATTAAGACTCACCACATGATGGCATCTCTTACCGAGACTGACAAGTACTCGCTGCAAGGCCTGATAGGAGGATGTCTGCAGGTCAAAGAGTGACAGCTTGTAGTCTGTGCTGAGCTGCACCTCATGCCGGATGGTTTCAAACAGTGCCGAGGCCCGGTAGAGCTGGGAGGGAAAACAGCCACAGTGACCTCCCTACAGACACAGCACAGAGCCCTGGCTGGGGGAGCAGGAGGATCCAACACACCCTCAGGCAGGGTCAGTCTGCCTCAACAAGCCCCTCAGGATGGTGCACCCCAGCAAAGGGGAGGTGACTTCAAATGGAGCCTGAGCCTGAGTCAGCTCCTCCACAGGATGCACCAGATGTCCCTCCCCTGAGGACAGGAGTGACACACAGGGCTCAGAGGGCACAAGCTACCAGCACAGGCAGAGCAGGTGTACCTGGTGCTGAGACTCCTCCAGGTTTCCACTCGCCCAGAGGGAGAGGCCAAGGCCATGACGGATTTTGGCTTCATCTTCTCTGCGTCCCAGCTGCTCTGCAAGCCTCAGCCCTGAAAGGAGTCAGAGGGAAAGAGGACTGAAGGGGAGAAGGGCTCTGGCAACCCAGGGGAGCCCTTCTGTGGGCTCACATGGGCCCAGGGCACCTGTGGCAGGCGAGAGCTGGAACAGTCCCCTGAGACACACTCAGTAAGCCCCTTTGGGAAGTTTGACTTTCACATCTTGAAAGCCACACAGACAAAAATTACACTGAGCTGCCAAACAATGCCATAAGAGACACCTCCTGCCACATTACTGGCTCCTTTCCCACCAGCTTTCTGGCAGGCTCTGCATGGTTCATGTACCGAGCTAGAGCAGAGGGCAGGGTCCTGGCATGAATGACCTGGGGCTCATTTCACTTCCAGCAGCACCTTCTGTTGTCCCCACTTCCACGGATCCTGCCAACAACAGGGATGCCTCCTCTGAAGCACCTCAGGCTTCCCAGGTGAGGAGCAGGGCCCTGACCACCGTCACACAGCTCAGCTACAGGTAGCCTCAGCAGGCTCCTCAGGAATTCTGTGTCACATAAGGAGAAGGAGCTGTATTCAATTTCTCCCAACTGAACTGACTTCCCTCAGCATATGGAATGCTGCCAAGGTCAGTTTCAGGAAAACCAGACTAACTGCTGTAAATAATCCTTCGGCTTCCAGCTTCATACACTCCAGCTATGCTGCTCATCTACTACATCAAAGAGCCGTCACCTTGAACAGATGCTGTTTGCATGCTGGGATCCCTTGCAGCAGCACAACTCAGAAGTCAGCGCTGGCCCTGGGGCTCAGCAGCAGCAGATGGCTCCAGGACTCTGAGGACCGAACCTCCCTCACCTCCCTATCAAATACAGCTTGCTCCCACTCACACCTTAGAGGACACTTACCTACCTAGTCTCACTCCCACCTGAACACAGAAGGAAAAAACAGGTAGCTATCAGCAAGGCATACATCAGTTAAGAACTTCTCTCAGGGTCAGACAGACCCATCATGACCTGACGTGGTTCTCCAGAGCCAATTCCTGGTATGCAATGCTATTCTTAGAGAATGTTTACACCTTCTAGGCTCAGGCACAAACCAGCTTTATACAGAGACTCTGCCAGGCATAGTCTGGATTAAAGCTCAGAGCTGAGGTGCCCCAGGAAGGCACAGATCATGCCTTGCAATGCTTTGTCTACAGGGCACCAGGAAGGCTCTGACTGACACGACGTGCTGACCACAACAGTCCCCTTGGACAGTTATTCACACAGATAGTCAGCAGTAGCTACGATGTCTGCAAGAGCTTGTGCATCAAAGGCCACTTCCAGCCAGACACATCCTCTTAGTGCCATGCTCACAGCACCTTGCTTCTCTCCATGTCTTCAAGTTTCCCTCCTATCCCCCCACACCTATCATTACATGTTGTGCTGCATAATTCAGCTTCTTACCTTCCTGCAAGTACATCACAGCCTGAGAGTAGTTCTGCAAGGCGTGATGAGTCCTCCCCAGGCTGCTGTAAGACACAGTTTTGGCTACCAGGTCATTCATTTGTGCTGCAATGCTGAGGTGCTGCTCCTGATAAACCACTGCCCTCTCATAGGTGCCCAGGGACTCGTAGGTCAGGCCCAGGTTCCCGTAGGCTCGTCCTTGGCAAGCAGGGTTGTTGGTCTCCTCTGCAATCTGCAGGTCCAGCTGGTGGTACTGCAGGGCTGTGTCGTACTCTCCCATCTGCTGGTAGACGCCACCGAGCCCGCAGGCAGCATCGCTCTCCAGGGCCCGGTCCTTCATCTCTCGAGCTATGTTGAGCTGCCGCTCCAGGCAGGAAATGGCTTGCTCATAGTTGCCCAGCTGGCTGTGCAGGCTGCCCAGCTCCCCATACGCCTGCGCTTTGTTAAACGCCTCCCCCAGCTCATGTGCCACTACAAGCCTCTTCTCAAAGCACACCAGAGCCTGCTGCAAACTTCCCATGGCCCTACAAGAAAAGAAAACAGCAGCATTTATTTTGCCAGTATTTTCCTGAAAGAAGAGTTTTGTCATTTTCTCTAGAGGCCAGCTCAGGCCTTTCCAGCAGAGACAAATGCTCCCTCCAGGAGACATCCCCAGCACCTTTGAGTCAACCTCCTTCTTCTGCCACCCTGTGAACTTCTCTTCTTCTCAAGGCAGAGCAACATCAGCTTTCTTATTTGAGCCAGTAGCACAGTCCTCAGCACCCAGAGGACTCTTACTCACTCCTGTGCTACATCCCCATGCACGTGTACAATAGTCACACAAACACACCCCATCAGTAACACGGCGCACCCATTTGTACTTCCCCATCTGTCACTAGATTATGCATGCAGTGCTTCTTACCTGTGCCCATTGCCTAAGCCCCGGTAGGCCTTTGCCTGATCTTGCATGCGGTTCAAGCTCTGAGCCACAGACAGGTACTGTTCATAATACTTGATAGCTTCCTCAAAATCTCCCAGAGCCTCGTAACAGTCTCCCAGGTTCCCGTATGCTCGGCCTCGATCTAACACAGACTCATTGCTGCTGAGCTGCTGCAGCATGGCCAGCTGCTGTTCAAAGTAGCCAATAGCCTCCTCCATGACATTCATGTTCATCTTGGTAATGCCCATGTTACCATAGACTTGGGCTTCTGTGCTGGGATCCTTCAACTTCTGCCCAAGCTCCAGCTGTTCTTCGTAACATTTGAAGGCCATGGTGTACTTCCCAAGTGACATATACACTGCAGCAAGGTGACCATGTGCTCTGCATTCACCCAGCATATCTCCCAGCTCCTGGTACACCTCCAGCTCCTGTGTGTGGTAACCTAAAGCCTTGTCACACTTCTGTACCATTCTGTATGCAGAGCCCAAGGCTGCATAGGCACTGGCTTCCAGTCTCCTGTCTTTAACATGATGGGCTAAGCTCAGCTGCTGCTCATAAAATTTTATTGCACCATTTACATCTTTTTTACAGACAAAAATATCCCCCAAGTTCCCCAGAGCTCGGAATTTGGCCTGGGAATTGTTCAGAGACTGAGCCAAGGACAACAGGTACTTCTGACACTCCTCTGCTTTGCTGAAGTCCATCAAGGCTTTGAAGGCCAGACCCAGGTTGCAATAGGCTTTAGCTTGGCTCAGCTTGTCATGAAGATCCTTCGCTAAGGCAAGGTCCTGCTCATAGTACTTAACAGCTTCCTCGTAGTTCCCAAGGCAGTAATGGGCGTAGCCAAGGTTATGGCAAACCTTCCCCTCCCCTTCCATGTCCTGCAGCTCTGGGGACAAGCGCAGGTACTGCTCATAGTAAGGGGCTGCCTGCACGTACTCTCCTCGTGAGCAGTGGAAGTTGCCCAAGTTGCTGAGGGCCCGTGCTTCACTCTGGATGTCTCGCAGCTCCCGGGCAATGTTGAGATGATTCTGGTAGTGCTGCAGAGCACGGTCATGAGCACCCAGGGCTTGATAGGCAACTGCTAAGTTCCCGTGTGTGGATGCCTGGGAGGCACGGTCATTGACTTCCATGGAGATCTGCAGCTCCTGCCGGTGGTACTTGACAGCCTGGTCATACATGCCGAGTGCGTTGTAAGCATTGCCCATGTTGCCATAGGCCCGGCCCTGGGCCGCGTAATCGCTCAGCTCCTGAGCTATGGACAGATGTGCCTTATGCAGCCGCAGCGCAGTGTCGTAGTCGCCTTTCATCTGGTGAATGATTCCTAGAAAACAACAGACACAGGCTCAACAAAACCACTGCTCCACACAAATCCTTGTGCAAGACCGTGCCATGCCAGGGGCTCCCTGCAGCCTGGCCCTTCCCCACAGCACCCAGTGCATCCCCAGCACAGCCCTTCTCACAAGAACCACTTCCTTGCTCCTAACAGGCAAATCCCAGAGCATGTATTACACCTCAAGCACAGAATTACAACTGCTGCACATCTTGGCTTATAAAAGGCCCATTTTCTGTTTTAATCATACTACTTCCCCTCACCCCCCGCACCGATGGTACCTGCTGGCTCCACAGCTCATGCTCCACACACTGAACAAGGAAGCATTTGCATTTGCTTTTCAGTTTCAGACAAATCATCCTGTACTTATGATGAGACAGGAGCTCTGACTCTGCCAACTTTAAAACTTCTGCTTCAACTGAACTCTGTGCTAGTAATACACATGGCTCCTCTGCAAATGCTTGTGAGCAGGCCCAGAGACCCAGGAGCCACTGAGGAAGCCCCTGCAGACACCAACCCTGCAGATTCATCACTTCCTTGATATCTGAAAGCAACTTCAGGTCCTTCCCTGCCCCTAAAAGAAAACAGCTTCCAATTTCCATCTCCACATCACACCTACCATGTTCAGAGGGAAGAGATGTGGAGGATCAGGATGCAGCTGCCCTCCCATAGCTGGCCACGTTCTGATCAGGCCTGTGCACCAGCCCCGTCTTGGTTTGAAGACAGAGGTTTTCCAAGTGAGCCCAGAACATGAGGGCTGAAATTTGCTTCCTTGAGGCAATTTGGACCTCGCAGAATGAAACCCCAAGTTCCATTACGTCAGCACGAAGCATTGTGGCTGCGTTACCTGTGCTTGTCACAGCAAGTTGCTCAGAAATCCTGCTCACTTTCCTAACGAGGCATCAGGACAAGGCCATTTAGAAAACATGGGCAGAAGAAACCAGGATCCAAACAGCAGACACTTGGCTGCTGCTGACAGTTTGTTTCTCTCCCCCGCATTGCAATCATGACCAAAGCTAGAGCTCATGGCAGCAGGGACTTGGATCCCCAGTGTCTTAGTCCACCTCTTGCCCAAATCCTTCCTCATCTCCAACAAAGCTGGAAGCATGGGATTACTATGGAGGAAGGATGAGACAAACTTATGTATCAGTGCAACAAGAATGGGGCAATGAAAATCAGCAGTAAACTAAGCACAGACGTCTACTTCAAAACTACCATGGCAGAGTCATCATCTGGAAACAGGAAGAAAAGGAGCTATCCAGCAAATTATTTCCAGTATAGAAAGGTAAATTCCTGCTGGATGCAGAAGAGTTAATTTAAAGACCAATGCTGGTGTAACAACAGAGGGGCATGAATCCTAGAAATTATTTTCACTATCAGAGCACCAAGGGTCCAGAACAGCCTTCTTGTTGTTCTACTGCCCTACAGTAGAACAACATCACTGTAAAATAGAGCATGGTTAGTTTATGAATCATGGTATTTGTATTACATGGCATGTGAAGTAACAGGAGACTGGATTCACTGCTGCTGAGGCATCTTCCTCTGTTCTCAGTTTAATCACTGATTCCCTGGGTAACTCTGAGCTTCTGCAGGTTTTCTGGGAGAGCATCTGAGGCCAGCAACAACTACTCATGAGCCGAAGAATTACCCCAGGAACCCAGACATCGGCTATTGTTGGAGCACACACTGCCTCAAAAACATGCTGTTTGCCTCCCAAGAGTTGTGCCTGCACTGCCATGGTGCTGCAGAGCCCACAGACCATTTGCTCTTAGGCCACCTGCTTGAAAGTGCTTATGCCACCACATCATGACATAAGCAATGATATCCCAGCCAGAAGTGGCTGCTGCAGGACAGGAAAGAACTCATCAGCAAGCCTCTCTATAAAGCACATTCATATATCATTTCATTATGCTTCATCAATCCCAAGTGTGTCATGCTGGGAAATAAAACAGAGCCTTACTTCTCAAGGAACTGAATAGGAAAACCACCACCAGGACACTGCCAGCAGCTCCCAGCCACAACCTGCTGTGGTTTGCAGAAGGCAACAGGCTGAAACACCGAGCCACGGGCAGGCACGAGGAAGACTGGCCGGGAGGTCAGACACTATGAGGAACTCACACAGATCCTTCCCACCACGAGGCTGGAAACACCTCCCATATCTCACAGAGACCACAGGGACAGAGTCTGCCAGCAACGCACCACACACTGGCTGCTAGTCCCTGCAGAGCCTTGCTGCCCTTGCGCCTGCAGTGAGAGCCCTCACCCCGCTCACTCCCTGCTGTGTTGTTGCTACTCAGTGGTGCCCATCATCCTTTCTATACAAGCCGCCATACCTGCCCTGATTTCCAAGCATCCTGCTCTGTGGCTCTCTGGCAATTGTGTTTTCCCATCCTCAGTCTACTCTCAGCTATACACTTAAAGTTCTTGTCAAAGCCAGATTCTACCCTGGCTCTGGGCTGCAGACACATGGCTTGCTCCAAGGGGACACTGACTGCACTTTGCTACTGGTTTCATGTATGTTTTATCTGCAAGCCATGTCAAGCACGAACTGTTTCACATTCTTTCCCATGTCCTGCGCAATGCAAGCTCCTTCACTACAATCTTTGGCAACAAAACAACTGCAAGAAACAGACCAGAAACCTCTTAGGAAATAAAGAGAGGCTTATTTTGGGCTGCAAGGGATTCTGCTCATCCAGAACATGCTATAATTGCTTTATTTAATATCCGTCTCTCTAAAGCTAGATCAGTTTCCAAGTTGATACCTTAGAAACCAAGATGACACCCAGGAAGGCCTGGCCTGTGACTTCGTGCCTCCATTGTTCACATGGCACTGAGATGGGAAAAATTAGGCTGAAAAAACCATCTTCAAAGCTGCCTGCCTGCAAGAAGGGTTGGAGCAGCATGAATTCAAGTTGCTGCATTTAGCATCTGATACATTAAAAGAACGTATTCAGAGATAATGTCAGTAGCTTGGTGTGAAATGCATACTTTGGCTTGCAATTTCTCTTGTGCCCAAGAAATCCTTCTAAACGGCTCTTGTACTAGTATATCTACTGCTGTGTGCAGAGCACAAGATGCTCAATCAGGCTGAGGTTTCTCTGGCCACCTCTGTATTACCAGCTTTAAGATGTGGATCCTACTTCCACCACAAAGTTTCTCTCCTTATTTTTCCATGTCAGCCATCGTACCTTCCTTGGATCAACATCTCTCATAGCACTGGAGATTATTTTAGCAAATACTCAGCTGACTTGAAAGAGAAGAAAAGTCTTTGGTATCCAACATCTTTTAGGAGGCACTAGTGAGCACACAAGATGCCACAGCTGAGCCTCAAAGGGTAAGTACCCTGAAGGAACTCCCCTTCACTATGAAGAACAAGAAGTCAGCACACACTGGCCCCTTGTTAAAACGCCATTGACAACTCAGGTGCTGGGTCCACAGGAGTAGGGGATAAAAGATGAGGATGCAAGTGAGAAGTTCTACACTCACTGTAATTACCACTTGCCCTTAACATGGAGAAACTCACAACAGAGGAAGAATGTCAGGGATGCTGACCCAACTCAAACTCTCTCCCACTGCACTTCATAATATACTTGAGGACAGATATGAAACTGAGTATCCGGGGCTGGTGATAATGGGAATTCCTGCCCCAAGACACCAACTTCTCCTGACCCACATGATGGAAAAAAAAAAAAGGGAGAGGAAGATGGCAAGTCAGACACTGAGCATGGCAAATGGCAGCCAGAGAAATAAAATTTATACTAGACAGTTATTGAAACAGCCTGTGCTGCCACTCTCTGGAGAGGCTATGGATGGAGTTTCACCATGGAAACTAAGTCCACCAAAAAAGCTGCTCTCTATCGCAAGCCCTGCTCAAGCAAATTCCCAAAATTTCATCTAAAAAGATTGAGGTTGCTCTTGGGGAAAAAAGGAACCTGGTAAGAGACCCCACATAGCACCTCCTGCTGTGTTTCCATCACTTGCCAGCAGTAATTACAAAGGACAGCCCAGGAAGGAAAGGTTCTGACTTGGACTCCAAAATCAACACCTACCAAATATATTCTTTCTTTGTGCATTCCTCAACAGATAAAAATGAGGTTCGTAGATGGATGGGAGATGAAGCCTTCAAAGTCCTAAATGTTTTAGTCATCCTCTTTACTGCCAAGAAAGGAGAAAAACAGTGAACAAATGTTTACCAGGAGATACCCAGGACAAAACCAAGTAGCATAACAGAGAACAAAGCCGCACTCTTCTCAGCCTTGGAGCCTGCTGTCACTTTAGTTTGCTCAAGCTGTCACCCATCTGTTGTGGCACTTAAGAAAGAAGGATCCAGAAACACATTGTTGCATCAGCATTCTGACTCATTCTTACAGCTAAAATCATTGACTTCCAAGTAAAAGTGAGTCTTCTGGTCAGGCAGCTAGACTACCCTCTGGAACAGCACTTAAAAGACACAGCACAACAGACACAAGACAAGAACCCAGAAAACATGAAGGGAGATGGCCAGAGACAGCCTTTACTGCCTTGTATCTCATATAAAGCACCAAAAATGGCACAAGTTACATTAATTCACAAGCTTTCTTTCCTTAATGATGAACACAGATCTGGGTAGAAATCTGTATAAGACATCAGCAAAATAATCACAGAAGCTGTATTCTGCCTCTGCAAATCACTGATTTTCCCAGTTCAGGCATAAGTCCTGGGGTAAAGGCTGGACTTGATGATCTGAAAGGCCTTTTCCAATCTGGCTGATTCTATGACTCTGTGAAATCGGTACAGTAAAAAAGTGCCAGACTAACTCTGGAGCAGTCTTTGTAGCTCCCATGCTGGAGGCTGGCAGAAGCCAAAGGGATCTCCAGTCCTCACTGGCATTACTCAATGCAGAGCAAACCTCTGTGTTGTGGCGGGGTTACGTCGTGGTGGATGCACCATGGCTTCCAGATTAAACTGAGATAACATCACGCTTGACTAACCTGCTCCTTCAGAACACACTGAAAGCTGACATGGAGCAAAAGAGGTTCTGAAGCTCACACATGGTAGGAAAAGCACATCCCAGCCTCTGCGCTGATGCTGACAATACCCATGCACACTGCACTGTGGCTGAGCGCGGTCACAGCCATGGCAAAGGGACCTGAGGTGGTCACCCACCTTCAGTGTCAGGGAGCAGGTGGCCAAATGCAACCACCACTTTTTGACCCCAACTGAAAAAATGCTTCAAGAGAAAATATCTGCTCCTTTGGACAAGATGCCAAGCACGTGAACACCAGTAGAAAGGTTCTCTTGTAACTCCAAAGAGATGCTAAGCACCAAGGGAGACTTTAAACTGTTTTATTAATAAACTGAAGTGTCCTCTCTCCATCACAGTGAGGACTCTGAAGAGCTGCAGAGGCTGACAGCCAGCTCTCTACATGGAGGCTTGGCATATGTAACCACCATCTGCTTTGCAAAGGTTGACAGTCTGAGACTTCCGGTTAAACTCCACATCTCCTTGCTGTGGAGGGCTTGGTACACTGTGACTTGCCCTCAGTCCATTACCTTCTGCTTACCAAGTCCTGGAGCGCATCATGTCTCCCAGCAGAGCACTACAGCAGCTGGGCTGTGTCACATTCTGTGTGTGTGCCTTGCTCAGCATTAGACAACACACTTAAGGGAGCTCTCCATCTAAATCCATGAAATGCAAACAGCAAATATCTGTCACTTCAGCAGAGGCCAACTCCAGTATTCTGGTGTGGAAACACACTTAGATACATTTTTTTTTTTGCCTGTTAGCATGGTTATTTTGATGAGGTTTTGTTTTGCATGTGGATTAGATGAAAGAGACAATTAAGACTTGGCTTTTTAATTGGTACTGAATCCATTTTAAACAACAGTAATAGACTTTCTCAACAAGAACTGTGTGTTTTCTTTCTCCAGTATAACTTAACCCTGACAGAGAAGACAAAAATGCAGCCAAATAATGGCTGAAACGTGAGATCCTGCACTCAGAAGCTAGGAAAACTATTCAAATATGAAGTGCAAAGTGGCTGAGTCAGCATAGCAACTGAGAGTTAGATTTAGGCTTAAATCCAACACAAGAACACAAGAAAAACATTCTTTGCTGCATCAAAACTCCTTGCCCCCTCCACTCCTTTTTTTTTTTTTACAAAAATTTCTCGAATTACATGCTGAAAGCATCACTAAAACCAAAGCTGCTCTAAGATTAATAATGATATTAAGTTGAATTTTATAGTTCTAACTTGACTGATTTTAAGCCAGCAAAACGGCAAGAGAATTTAAGCTGCAAGCGGTTCCTGTGAAGGGTGAGGAGCAAGAGCATTTGGTTCCTTTAGCAGCAGTGCTTTTTCATTCTGGGGTGAGGCAAAGCAACTACAGCAAGTATCAGCACTTGCAGTGAACTGCTAAACCCATCTCCTCTCAATGTCTCTGTACCAGTTATCAGTTTGTTGGGATTTTTTTATGATGCTCAGTAGCCCAGAGACAGACTCCACTGAACACAGAGGCAACTGGAAGAAATACTAGAGAACTTGAATTAAGTTTTTTCTTCTAGCAAGATTGCCGTGGTCTGCCCAGCAGCAAAAGGCTCACAAAACCAGGAGGAGACAATAGGGAAACCCCAAGATGGCTCATCATCACACTGATATAGGGAATTAAAAAACAAGCAATAGCTTCTATTTCCCCTTTTCCCCAGATTGCTTCTCCTCTGTTTCCTGGACTTGCTTAGAGAGAACTGGGGCAATTCTCCAGAGAGCCGCAAGTGTTTTAGAAAGAAGGCAAATGAACATGGATCTGACCTCTGCAGGTTCACCAGTGTTGCTCAGAGCATGTCCACCCCCATCTCACAGGCGCCCATGGCTGAACACAGCCACGTCACCAGAACAGCCTGCACACCCTCTGGTCAGCTTCCACTGCAAATAATCACATTATGCGAAGCTTCACAGCAAGAGGAGCTTTCCCTAGGGGCTGACCATGAGCTGGGAAGCCAGGTGTGCTCCCTCAGCACAGCCAAGGACAACACCTCCATCTCCCCCACCAAGGACACAGAGTTCGCACCTCACCCTGCTCCCTGCCTCGACAACCCAAGATTCTGCTCCTCCCATGCAGGTCCCTCTATCCTTGTCACAGATCACTGGGTCCCTCATGTCTCTGCTTCTTCCCAAGACCAGCCCTATGCTGGCACCAGAGATGGGGGATGTGGTTTGTGCTTTGCTGGATGCATCTGCTGCTGCTCCCTGCAAAAGCCCTTCCATAAACATTAGTGGAATCCAGATGCAAGGCTTCATCCCCAGCCCTCTTGTCTGTTGGATGCCTGTTGCTAAGAGTCAGTGCTCACTGCTCTCTAGCTAAGCAGCCACAAGCACTTTTGCTTCACAAACCTATTCTGCCTCACACATTTGCTCTAGTTTCTGTAAAGGAGGAGATTCAAAAGACTAATTAGACAGCTAGGCCTGTTCTGTGCTCTCCAGTTCACCTTATCTTCTTCATTCAGCTCCTGAAGACTCAGCTATTCAGAGAAATTAAGTAATTCATCAAGCTCTTTTCAACTACCTGCTGCTGATAACATCAGAATACAATTAGCACCTACAAATGAACCAAGCACCAACTGCCAGCAGCTAAATTTACAGCATGGGGCAGCCTGCAAGAGATTCAGGGGCTGCCAGCAAAACCACATTTTGTTATAACAACAGCCCTGTTCTGCCACTCCCAGCCAGCTGAGAACACATCCCCAGAAGCAGCTGGAACATCAGCAGCACAAACACCACATCCCATGCTGGAGATGGAAACAATTCTTTGGAGGCTTCCACACCTGGTGCTGTGAAGAAGCAGCAGGAACAGACTTGTGATACATTACATCAGCACGCAATCTGCCAAGTGCCTGCTCAACTAATGAAGACAGGCTGGTGAAAGAGGGTAACAGAAGATAGCTCACAGGAAACCTCCTGCACCCTGGAAGCAGCTCTGATAGTCACTGCATTCCCTGACAAATTCTGCTCCATGTCAGGGCCTTACCTAGATTGGAGGAGGCTCTGCCTTCAGCAGCTCGGTCCTGCAGGCTCTCAGCAATGTGCAACTGTTCTTCATGGTACTGCTTAGCCCTCTCCAGGTCCTGCATGCATCTAGCTGCATGGCCCAAGCCAGCATAAGCTCGCATCTCAATGGCCTTCTCAGCCAGCTCCTGGGCCAACTCCAGCACGTAGTTGTGGTAGGACATAGCTTTGTCGAAGTTTCTCCGGTAGTGGTAAGCACTGCCCAGGTTGCTGTAGGCTCGAGCTTCCTCCTGCTTGTTCCCCAGCTCCTTGGCGATCTTCAGGTGCTGCTCATGGCACTGCACTGCATTCTCAAAATCCCCCATTGCAATGTACACTGCCCCCATGTTGCCCAGCTCCCGTGCCTCGGAGAGCTCATCTTTGGACTGCTTTGCAAGCAGAACACACTGCTTGTGGCTTGCCAGTGCGTTTGGGTAGTCCCCAATGGCTGTGTACACGTGGCCCAGACTGCTCAATGCTGAGGATGCTGCCTGCAGGGATAAGAGAGAGAAGTCACTCAAATATTCATGGGAACAAGTTAGATGGCCCCAGTCTAGAAATCCAAGCCACAACAGGCCATTCTGGAGAAAGAATGTGACTACCAGCTAGAAAACCTGCTCTCCAAGTTCTTCTACATCTTTCAGAGCAGCTGAGGCAGGGGCAGGAGGAACAGGCTTGGCCCAGGAAGACAGAGCAAGGATTAGCTCTTTCTCTGAAGCTTTCTCATGTACAGTTTGTGCATGGTAGAAGGGAAGGACAGCACTGCAAAAGTGCAGAGACCACTGAGGAAACAGAGAGCCATCACTGCAGGAAACTGCTCCAGGACCAGCCTGCGCTGTCTCACAGAGCAGAGCCTCCCCTGAAGGCAGCCACACCTCACATCACCTCCCAGGACCTTTAACATCTACACCAAGTCCTGCCAACACAGCAAATGATCCTGTGTACAGCAGCTCTTCAGAAAACAGATAAGCGATGATACTCACCTGCAGAGTACATTGCAAACTAACGCCCTCTTCCATCCTCCACCCAGTAAGCTCACATCCTGAGACCCTGCAGGCTGATGCCAAAGCACTGCCAGAGACCAGAAGCAGAAAGTTTAACCTGACGTAAGGATGCTACAGGCTGGGCTTCTGTAAGGATTCTGCAGCCTTTTTTTCCAGCACAAACACCCATTGAATACCTGCTGCTGGAGAACCTGCCAGCATTGGCTTGAAGACAGGAGATGCCTCTGCTGCTTACCCTATAACATCAGCAGGCCAGTGTGCATTCACCAGCATCTTCATGTACTTCTGCTTTGTCAATCACCCCATGGCTCGGAAGACCACAGTCCTCATTGTGCAGCACCAGGGTTCTTCTAACACAACATTGTTATTGACCCCCAAACAACCTTGGGACTGCAGCAAAGACAACCATGTTCCAGCAGCTGGAACATATGTTCCCATGGGACATCTTAAGTAAATGTAGCTGTTTGAAGACCTGAGTTCTTACCAGTGAAAAGCATTTGTAATTTAACAAGAAAAACTATCTGAGAAGCAGCTTCCTTTCCCGGCTCTATCTGCCAGGACAGAGGCCTTGCTTCCCCCGGGCAGGGCCAGAGCAGATGCAGCCAGAGAGCAGGGCAAGGAGCCAGAGCAGGGACGTGCTCCTTCTGCCTGATGCACATGTGCTGCCTCAGCACGGCTGCTCCCGCCAAGGCCCTGACCCAAGTCCTCCATGGTCCCTGCATGTGCATTTCCTTTGCTGGCCAGCTGCTGCTGTGACCCAATTCCAGAACAGCCATCTCCAAACCTCCAGGAAGGAGCAGTCAGCGCGAGTGATTGCACAGAGATCCATCTCCCTTCTCCCTAGCACCCTGCTCAGGAAAGATCCAGTGCCCCCTTCCACCCGAGATGGTGACAGGGCATCTCAGGACACTTGTCCTTGCTACTTGAAATAGCATACCCCTGCGCTACGGGTGAAGAGGCAGCCTCACCCTTCTCCCCCCTGCTATGACTTGGATGGCCCCCAGCACACCCAACACTGGTGTTGTTTGATTAAGGAGCTCAGCACCTCACAGCTGGAACCACACTTTGCTATTGAAATTGTGTCTCTGAAGAAACAAGCCTTTCGTGACTTTCAAAACAGTGGCAAGAAAAACCTTCCTCAAGGTCATTTCTACTAAAACTATTATCATACTTGGAAGTCATGCTAAGGCAGGAAGATCTATTGGCCAGAGCAAGAGGCACCATCATTAACAGAGCAGCATTTCCACACTGAGGAACTGTAAACATGTTGTGCTGATTCAAATTAACAGAGAAACCATCTTTTCTGATACAAGAACCTGAGGTGGCAGATTAGCTATTAAACACAATTTACAGGTCATGAGACAGAGAAGTTATAAGAAGCTCTGTCAACAGTCAAGCTGCATTTGTTCTCCCTGAGGCCCCCTTTCAGGCAGCTTAATCATAATGGAAGAACTGCCACAATTCTAAAGGTCTTAATTCTTTTCCCTTAGTGCTGCAGATGCACTTCATCCAGCACAAGGGACACTGGGAGAGCAGCAGTGGCAGAGCAGGAACCGCTTCACAGCATCTCTGTGGCATCATGGCACCGTGCATGGGCTGGGCAGCTGTGAGTGCAGTGCACGCTGCCAGGACATGCTGTAACTGGCTATGAATAAGTTCCTTCTGCTGCTGTTAATTAACACAGACCAGTGACG
The DNA here is from genome assembly GCA_009867235.2 of Psittacus erithacus. Lineage (NCBI taxonomy): Eukaryota > Metazoa > Chordata > Aves > Psittaciformes > Psittacidae > Psittacus > Psittacus erithacus. The sequence continues at coordinate 234 of WYDI02022520.1, read as the reverse complement.
GGAGTAGCAACTCCTCAGTGACATGACTGGGAGACACCAATGACTCACTTCAGGGGGGTAGTGTCATGGTTTAAGCCCAGTCAGCCATGCAGTCTCTCTCTAACTCCTCCCACTTCCTCTCCCTCCACACCCGGAGGGATAGGGAGGAGAATAGAAAGAATGTAACTCCCACAGGTTGAGATAAGAACAGTCCAGTAACTAAAGTATAACACAAACCACTGCTGCTACCACCAA
>WYDI02022518.1:25230-47235 GCA_009867235.2 Psittacus erithacus | reverse complement strand
ATCCACACAGGGTACAATGACCACATCTACCACTCCATATTTTACTCTGACACGAATCATAACTGTGTTTATCACACCTTCAAGATTGATCTCCATAAGGAGCATTTTTATAAGTGCCAAAACACTCCATAGAAGCATCCCTGTTCTTCGGCACCCCTCATCAGGAGGGCTGCCTAGGCTGGGGAAGGCCTTTCTAGATCGTTAGAAAAAGAATAAGTTGTGGTCCCAGTTAATCTCTCTCTAGCTTACTGAAGTGATGACCTCCTTCAAGGGATAATGCAAAAAAGTTGCTCAGAGGGAGAATTATTTCAAACTGGGAGATGAGGTTGATTTGTGAAGGTACCCTAAGAGCAATAGAGGCCTCAAATAAAAGTAAAACATAATAGAGTAGGAGTACCCATTGTTCTGTGAATAAGAAAAAAGATAAGAGAATCTTTTTGTGATTTTACTCTAGCATAAATAATCAAATTTATTAATATCTGATTGGTACAAAAAAGTGTGTATTGGGAAGGAAACAAAAAAGGGAATTATGTTTATGTGGAAGTGATAGTGAGTTACTAGCAATAAATTCCATTAATTTTGTGAGTAATGAGAAAGAAGAGACAATTATTACTATTACTAGACAAAAGAGAAACCTTTGTGGCTTCAGCAGAGCTCTGTTGATAGAGAAATAAACACGTAAATGGTGCCAGAGAATCATTAGCTGGTGGTGATAAATCCAATAAGAGACATTAGTGCAGAAATAGCAACACTAGCAATTTGTGTGCATTAAATTTTCTATGAGACCTGTCGTAGTTCAGTGAAAGAGAGAATAATGGCATGGTACCAGAGGACATTGTGGTTGCTTGGTATGTGCAGTATGAGTCCAGCCTAATTTTAGACCATGTTGGTTGGGCTTATACTTACACTTAAGTGTGAAGGCAATACTGTTAAAAGCAGCTTGGAAAATAAAATTGTGGAGAGATACAGTGAGGGGCAAAACAGAAGACAATGAATTGTGGAGAAAAATGTTACTGTAACAAAAAGATGTGACGTGCGCGTATTTGAGTCCTGATTTCATCTGCCTATACCGTTAATGGGTCTGGCAGGAAAAAGCATGTGTGCAAATCCAGACATTTGGTGCACAGATTAAATAGGTGTGCACACAGTCAAGGGAGTAAACTTGCATGCACATCAGTTAAATTCAGTTTCTCCATACATAGACAAAGGCTACCAGATGAGCTTTTGTGTCTTGTCTAGTTGCTTTTCCTCTGAAAGGGCCTCAGGCAGAAAACTCTTTGTCAGAAACACAGTCAGGAAAGGGGTTTCGCGTACTGTTGGGGTTTGATATGTTAAATAAAGCAGTCCCTGTTTGTGTTATTTGATACAGCACTGCATTTTATTAACTACATATTTTTTATATATATATTTATTTAAACTAAAATGATGATGATACACTTTGCAACTCTGATGTGGGAAAATCTCACCTGGATGTTTCCCAGCTCTCATCTGAGGTTAGATGTGTTTCTTGACCTTAAATACAGAAGGGGAAGATTTGCTTTTGAAAAGCAGAATATGAAGGTAGATGGTCATTAAGTTGTAGCCTCCCACTGAGACTTGAAGATAATGGGGCTTTTCATAGGTATGTTGAAATTACTGCCTGCAAATTTGCCAAGTTGGGGCCTGCAGCTGCTTTGGTTAGTTCGGTTATGTTTAGTTTTAGCCTTGCTGATTGTCACCAGTTGTTACCTTCAGGTTGTTCCTCAACCCTCCTGTATTAGCCATCAGATTTAGATGGAGTTATTGAGCCTCTGAGTTTGGAGGCAATGACAGGGACACGACCTCTTTCTTCTGCAGCTCAGATTCTTTTGTTATATAACATAATGTTATTCAAGTTAAATTACGTAGTCTGCTTCAGTACTGCTAAATATGAATCTTGAAATTACAGACGCAACATAAATGTCTGATTTTTATCCTTAGAAGCATCGTGACTGTCTTCAAGTTCAGTGTCAGATAATGTGTTTAATAAAATCTGTTGATGGAAGATAACATTCTCTTCTGTCTTGCTTCCTATTTTGAAAAATGTCCTTTATTTCTTTGGAGTTCAGCTTTCTCCTATAAATCAAATATACAGGAGTGAGTTTTCTGACAGAAAAACTCAACAAGGTTATAGTCAGAATCACTCTCTAGTCTGCACTAGAAAGATAAGAGGTTATTTTTTTCACTGTTATTTTTCATTAACAAGGATAACAAATGTAAGTTGTAGCAGGAACTTACAGGGACAGTATATTTTAGACAGCCTATTTTACACTTTTATTACAGTGATTTTAACATTCACTTTTTTTTTTTTTTGAGACATTTAGAAGGAGCACAAGCCTTGCATTCAGGAATAAAAATTGCAAGCCGGTGCTTGGGTATATTCATTAAACTTGAATTTTCGTGTGGTACCTGGGTCAAATTTTGTAAATCAAGAATATTTATGGTGTAAGATTACAAGTCATGATGCAGTTGAAGCATTTTGCTTGCATTGAGAAGAAAAATTTCATCCATAGGAGATGTGATTTAGTGTCTGGACTTATTGAAGTCAGTGGAAGCAGATGAGAGGAGGAATAGAAATTTTATTTCTCAGACCATTAAATTTAGACTTCAGAGATTTAAAGTTTCAGTTTCTTTAAATTCCAATCTGGAAATGAATCTGACTTTCAACGTCTTTTCTCTGAGAAATTAAGTTCTAAAACACTGACTATGAAAGGTGGATTTTTGGATCAGGTGAAAAAATTTAACTCTGTAAACTACAAGTGGTATGATACTACACTCTTAAACCTAAACAGAACCATTTTGGAAGAAAACAAAGAATACTGGCTTGGCTCTTGCCAGCTCTTCTCCATCCCTGCATTTTAAGTCCAGGGTATAAATATGAATTGTTCCACTGACAAAGGAGTCATGATAGATATAGTAAAAAGAAATCACATCTAGAGCTTCCTCTGTGAAATTATTTACATCTCAAACGGAAAAGTGGATAGCAAAAGGCAAAGGATGTGTTCTGCACCCTCCAGAAGTGGGACTGTCCTTTGAATTAGGTGTCTCTGGGATGCAATTGCTGGAGACCTTTTGCTCCCTCTGCTATTAAAAATATGTATTTGGGGGCAAAATGCCATAATTGCTGGGTGTAAGTGGCAGTTGGTGAAAGGAGTCCATCCTATAGGGAGAGCTCAGTGTGCATAGACGTGCTGTCTGGTTTTCTCAGCAGACTCAGGCAACAGTAAGTGTGGAAAACTTCTGGTATTGACTGCTCCTTGCAGTTTCCTCTTCTATAGAGCTTTGGGAGAACTCCCCTGCCCTTTCCCTCCCCTCCCCCTGCTTTTTATTTTCTTCATTCAACAATCACCTGTGCTTAGGTCGATGTTTCTCCTGCTTTGACCAGTGAGTCTGCATGCCTTGTTGGTTTTACTTGTTACTTTCTAATTCCCCATGAATTTTTGAGTTTGTTACAGCTGTTGAAGGGGACGTTTTTTGAGCTGATGCTCATTTGTCCAGCCTGGGGAACGCTGTTACTGGGGACTCTTGCTGTTGAGTCAGACAATACTTGGATTTTCAGCCTGTGCATGTGCAAAACCTCATGTTTCTCTACTTCTCAGTCTCAAGCAAAACTGTGTGATTTGCTGGTGCTGTTAATCACACCTCTGAATTGCACTGTCAAACCCCTCCTGCAGTACTTTTGTAGACTGAATAAAGTGTAGAAACTCTTGTCATGTGTCTCTTTAGTAGCTGCTGCTTTTCTAGAAAGGTTTAAATAGATGATTTCCTCCCAAACAGTGTTTCATTTGTATTGTGTGCTGGGAATTTATACTGGGGTGATGGATGCTGAGGGACTGCTGTTTCCTGCTGCTGGTATGGCTGGTTAGGAAGATAACTGTGGAAATCCATATCAGAAAAAAGAAAAAAAAGCAAAAAACCCCACAAAAAACAAAAACCCCAAGCTTTTGTCTCATTTCCAGGATCAGCTGCACCCATGTCCCTCAATGATTAATGTTTGCCCTGCTGCTTCCTCTGCACCTCCTGTGGCACAGATTTCAGTGCTCACTCAGGAAGCTTCACCCTGTACTACCCTGTCCTTGCTTTTTAAAAGTTTTGCTTCTTATCTGACTTAGGTTTTCTTTGCCCCAGTTGAAGTGGGTTATCTCCATCCACAAGGACACGGAACAGATTATTCCTTGTCTTTGTGCAACAGCCTTTTTTGTATTCTGTCCTTTTGTTCCTTTTTCATCTTCTTTTCTTGGGGCTAAGCAATGCCAAATTATTCAATGTCTACTCCTATGTGATCTTTTAAACACCTCCAAAGAGAGAAAGTTCATTTCAGTTAAAACATTTTGAATAATATTTTATGTATAGCTTATTTAAAAAACTTTTCTCTATAACCTGATCTCTGCATAGTGGCATTTTGTCAATTATATTTGCAATGAAGATTCGTCTTCAGCATCCTTGTATGTGTTTTTATTTAGCATCAAATTGGAATGTGATTTGAAGCTTCATAGGCAGGATATACTTGGAAAATCCATTCTGGAAACTTATAACTGAGGTGATGTTATTAGATCCACTTATCCGCCAGGTAGCCCAAAAAGCTGGGACAATCATGAGCCACTTCTGCAGTCCTTGTTTTATTCTGCATTGCAAATTGCTTTTTAAAAAACTAGCCTATTAAAACAACCCAAAAACCTCCCAGGTGTTAAGGGGCAATGATATTCCAAAGAGTATTTTTGTTTTGTTTTGCTGCAGGAGTAGGAACTTACCATGAATTTTAGAGCAGTTTGGATTAAGGGTTTGGAGGTGGAAAAAATGCTTGAACTGCAGTTAGAGAAACAACTCAAATACATGCAGGGAAAGTGTTTAAGGAGATGATTTTATAGTTCTTTGTCCCCACTGTCTTTAGGCCTCCATCCCTATGTCACGCAGGGGCTCCTGCTCTTCCTACCTTCTGTGACTGTGGCAGCACACATGGCTGTTTCCCAGTGCTGCTTCCATAAATAATTCATAATTAGGTACATGCTGGTTTTGATATTTTTTTGATAATGAAATATTTCACTGTACCTTCGTAAATGGAATTGTCTCTTGCAGTTTCATGATGTGGCTTTATTCAAATGACTTGAAATAAGTGGAAACCCAGAAGTTTAGGCTTTTTCCTACCTCATTTTTCAAAACCTTTTTTATCAGTGTCTTCATTTTCACTCTGCTCCAATGCTGTTTATAAATGTATTTAGAAAGGTCAACATTCAAAAATAATGAGACTTTATTCATTTATAACGGTGACTGGGATATTGTGTAGTAATAATGTGTTCTGCAGCAATAAAGCATTCTCTAGAATGTTTTGAGAGCCTTTGTAATTCGAGGTGAAAGATACTAAGATAAGTCATACTAGACTTAGTATTTTTTAGTGGTATTCAGAAGAGGTCCTTGCAGTTTGGGCAAGTGGCTGTTTTGAAGTGATGCGTAGTCCTTTTTATATATTTTTTTTTTGTCAACTGATCAGCTTGTTAGGTGAGGAACTAATGAGAAAACACAAGAGTTTCTAGAGATTCATGTTGCAATTTTGGATTGGCAGAAGTAATATCTATTAACATATTCTGTAGTTGAGCCCAAATTCATTGTTGTATTATCCCAGTTATAGGAAATACTGTGCCATTATACTCCATGCATCATAGGAATAACTGTAATTGAGGTTTTGTGTTGTCCTTTGATCCACAACCCAGCTCAGCCTTTTTAAGATTTCAGTGGGATTTCCAGAAAAAAAAGAGCAAGCCTGGTCCATTTGAGGTGCTTAACCAGGAAAACAAAGGAATTATTTCAGGGCTGTGCAAAATTTCTCCTGTCTTTATTAACTTGTCCACTGGAAGGTGAAGGCCTTAGCGTATTGTTACTAAGGCACGCGTATGTATTCCCTATGTGATCATGGAAGTATCTGCAGAATTGAAGTTGTTACTTCAGCTGTGTCAATGCAATATAGGATTTTAAGCAAAAAGTTAACGTGAGCAGGGATCCAAACTCCCCCTGTGCAACTGTCTCTGTATGATGCTCACAGAAGTTCAACCTGGACATTTAATGTAGTCTGTAGCGCTCATCAAGATGAGAGTTTGTGTGTTTTGATAAATGTATAGTGTTAGTTGCAATCAGCCAGTTCTGTATTCAGTTGTGTCTAGTAGCACAGTATCAGGCATACAGCCTGAGTAGTCAGCCAGATGCAGGTGCTAATGTGTGATTTATTGAGTTCTGTACTGAGTTTCTTTCTGGTTCTTTTGGCTATTTGTCGAAATGCAAGTTCTGTCTTGGCAGCAATTTCCTTTCTGTATTTGTGATGTTTCTGTGATACCTATAGTGGATTGAAAGGAATTTCAGAATACTACTCCGTTTTTGGTGTCTAAGTATTGTAGCAAGGGTGAATGAAGGAAGGTCTTGTATGAGACAGCAGCTATTGGAGAGTGTTAGCAAGACGTCTGGGTACCACTGCAAATAGTAAAGGATATGCACATATCTTTGGCTACTTGTTTATGAAATTTCCTGCATTAAAGTGGGTTTTCACATCCTCTGTAGAAGTCTGCACTGCCTTATGGAGAAAAAATTTTCCAGCATCATCCTCTGGTATGGGAAGCTTTCCCAGGAGGTAACTGAAATCAGATCCCAGATTTGTATGTTCAAGGTAAAGTGGCCCAGGCATGTGCTCAAGCACTGCATGGAAGTGACCCAGACTCCTCATATCTGCAGTGGCTGGAAATTTTAACCTGAAATTAAATTCTTAAGTGGAAGTTTTTTACATTTTTATTGTGTGTGTTTAATGATGGTGTCCAAGTTGCAATGAAATCGTGGGTGGTAATATGACTCACAGTACATGAAACCCTGTAAATACCATTTTTGAAAAAGGTAAGAAAACAGCTACCAAATAGCAAGCAGTCTTCTGAAAAAAACCCAAACCCAAATGGTAGTTGCCATTTTGAATGATGCTTATATTTATTTTGCATTTCTATTTAGCCTCATAGTTGCTAATGATTGCTTGGAAGTGTTAATTTTCTCCAAGTATTGTATATAATGTCAAACAGTAAAACAAAGTTTCCAGTTGGCATTTGAAGTGATGTTGGAACAGTGTTACTTGTATATTGTCAGTCATTGATCACGCTATGCAAAACAATTTGTTGTAGCAAACAAAATGTGCATGCTTTGCTGGAAGTGGAGCTGTGGAATAGAGCTCATTGCTAGATTGAAAAATGTGAGCCCTGTTAATTGATGCCTTGAAATGAGAAAAATGATAGGCAAAATTGCATGTACCCAAATTGCTGATGGAGGCTTGGCAGGTGCTTGAAGATATCTGTAAAGGGTGTAGGACTTTGGTTTTCTTACCCACACGCAGTCTTGAAAAAAAAAGTTATTTTTATATTATGTGATGAAAAGACTGGCTTAATACTTAGAAATTATGTATAATAGGGACAAGGCCCTCTGTTTTATTCAGAAAAATGTTTCTTGTGCATTTTAGTGCCAACCTTAACATATGTCATTTCATTGTTGAAAGACACTTTGGCAGTAGAAATTACAACTTGGAGGTTGTGGAGAAGCTATAATGAGGACACCAGCCCTTGCCTTCCCTGTGTGCCATCCTGGGGCTCTACAGGATAAAGCACTGTCTGCCTAGAGATGCCACTGCTACAAGCCCATGAGCACCTTATAAGCAGTAACTTTTCCTTTCCTTACAGTCTTACCCTCCTGCACTTTGTGTCCATTCCCATCTTTATCTGATTTTCACTGTCTTTAGTATTTGATAAGTTTTGAAATTGCATCACACTTCTGACTTTCCAGGCACCCCAAGGTGCACTCTGCTTCTCTTTCTCTCTGCTCTTCAGGTATTAATCTGAAGTATTAATTTGAAAGCAATACAAACCTGTTTGAAAACATGAATTGCTGTTTTTTACCTCTGCCCTTCTTTAAGTGACCTCCACTGTGTCTTCAAAGTTAATTTCCTGTTTTGTCCCAGGGCCAAGAATAAATCCCCAAAACAATCATTTAAAGGCTCCAGCATAGTCTTCCCATCTCACTATGTCTGTTGGTCAGTTCCTTGGGCTTTTAAAGCTTTTACCTGAGCTTGGGTTTGTGATGAGGCTTGGCAGTTGGCTGTCATCTGGCAGTGATTAAAAGCAAAGCTTCTGTCATGCAGTCAGCTAAAAAGCCTCTGCCTCTTCCTAAGGCTTAGACTCTGAAAAGACACCCCGCCCCGCCCCCCCCCCCCCGCTAAACTTAAACGCGGCAATCAAGTCAGCAATCAACTGAACCCTTCTCCCCTCCTCTCTCCTCCAACCAGTCAGGAGTATTTATTCTTTCGTTAGAAAGAACTTGCCTCTCACCTTCTCTTCTGCTGCTGCCCTTAATTTATTTCTCTTATCTCTGCTTCCTCAATTTATTTCCAAGCAAGGTGTAGAGAACAACAGTGGTTTAAAAAAAAAAATAAATAATCTGCTTTTGAGCAATAAAGACATAGCATAAATGCTTTGAAGAGGTTTATTTTCCCTGACTTTCTCAGGTATTAATTGGGGTACACAGGTAGGTCACTTCAGACAGTAATGTGTTAAGTGAAGTGGGAAAGGATGGATTTAGTGCAACTGTCAGTTTTAATTGCTGTGAAACTGATTAAAAAAAAATCACAACTTGAGTTATACACTTAATCTGTTTCATTTTTTCCACAAGCAAGGGAGATCAAGATGGACATTTCGTGTTCCTGAGAGATGGTTCAGCTCGTATCCTCTATGCACAGCTGAAGAAATACTGTGTAGGGAGAGGAGCTGGAGTGTTGCCTTGCACCACCTGTGAAAGAAGCTGGTATACAGTGTGAATGACTAGCCAATATCCAGTTTAAGAATACAAAAAAGAATCAAAAATAATTCATATACCATAATACACCTTTTTACTTTATTCTGAGAAAAGCCCAGTGTATTAAATGACACACTTAATGAAATGTTGGAAAGTTAGTCCTGTGTGTCACAGTAGCAAATTAATGAGTGTCTAAAGAAGGCCTCAGAAATTTGAGTAGTGCATCCACTTATATATTAAGAAAGTCTAAGGAAATCAGCAGTCATCACCTGGAGGTAGGAAGTTCCCACATCCTGATTTTGGGCTGACTTCAGTTAAGACCCTGGATTGTGAGGTGAGTACTTGGAACAATTTTTAGAAATAAAGTTTAATCTCATATTTTACCCATGGCAATAAAGTTGAGCACATCTGTAAGTTTGTGGCACTTTGGGGCCTTGTTTGAACTGTTATCTGTCTGGAAACCATAGAAATGGTAATGTGAGCTGAACTTCATTCAGCCACTGTGAGTAGGGAATTGTCCTGAATAGCCTTTCATAGAGTTTTAGGATGTTTCTGGTATTTGGCCTTTGCCTGCTTGGTTTTCCCTGGGATCAGGAGTGTCTTAAAAGACTAGTGTCTGTCTAGTCTATGCTTTCTGCCTCATATTTATTTATTTTTATTTTTTTAAAAAGAAACTAAAACTTCCGTCAAGGTTAGGCTAGAAAAGGTTTGAAGTTCCTACCTATCATCTCAAGGGTAATGTAAACTTCTGAAAACTGCTCAGCAAAAGTGAGGATTCATTGCTTAGTAAATCCTAATTAATTTAAATTACAAAGGGATGCCCAGTTTAATGCAGTGATCTAAATTGTTCTTCAGCTTGATGAGTCATGCAGTATCCACAGCAGAAGGCAGACCATGAAACTTCAGGGAAGTACTGTAATGCCTGTGTCAAAACTTTTAGATGACTCTTAGGCTTAAAAAGGTTTCAAAAGGTTGTTCTAGATAATAAAAGTGGTAGTGGTTAACAGTCACCTGAAATATTACTGCCAATCGTTTTCAAAAGCTTTTTTTTTTTTTTTTCTCAGAAGTATTTTGTGCTGTCAAAACCGTTTGGGTGTTACCGTGTCTTCATATTGCAATTGAGAATCAGGAGGTGGTCGGTCCATGTGGCGTAAAGCTTTGCACGGATTGGGCCCTAAATCTGTACTGCTGTAAATAGGATCTGAAACCCATATGGGATTTTTATATACTCCAAGGAAACAAATTCAGTCTGTTCCAATATGTCTCATGCAAAGAGACTAAAATAAATTTTGCTCTTCTGCTAGACAATATGCTAGCTTTCTTCCTGATAAAAATGGATATTCCTTTACAATGCCAGTAATGAAGTTCAACGCAAAACAAATGAATGCTCTGAATCTATTACTAGCAACACACTGGCAGGTTAATGCAATAAGAAATCATGAAGCCTGATTTACATATGCATTATTAATTCATACTGGTAGAATGTTTAAACACAAATAAAGAAAAAAACCCCTTAATTTTCCCTCTACCCTCCTTTTCTTAAATGAAAGATCTCCTCCCCAGACTCTCATAGTGGTGTTACGTGCAAGCAATTTAACTTTTATTGTGCTTTCTAATTAGCATAGTGGGATACCTCAATGAGCAAGACTGGCTTTGTCCTCCTGCTTTGCATAAAACACAGCAGCTTGTGAGAGGCAGCTCAGCAAGCCCAGCATCTCCAGCTGCTCCTGTTTTAAGTTCAGCAACCCAAGAAGTAATCAGTCTCGGTGGCAGCTACTAACAATGCTCTGGCTTTTCATCAAATCTGCCTTTAATTTGCAGGAGATGGGGGAGTCTGCCGGTCTCTGATGGCTCAGAGCATATCGGAGCATGGAAGGAGGGGGACTAAACTTCAGCAGTTGGGTTAATTTTTTTCGGCTGCATGTTCCTAGATGTTTTATGCAGTGGCAGCAGCTATCAGTGCCTGAAGACAGCTTTTTTTTTTCCTCTGCATGTCACTAATTTTTTTTGTTGCTATCTCTGTCATCTTTGCCAAGACTATTCATCTTTTATTGCACTCTCAGTAACAACAGAAATGTGCCTGGGTGTCTTCATATGCAGTTCATCTTCCTCCTTTGGTTCCCTAGTAAATTGTGGTAAAGAAATAACAGTATAGTTCTTTATATGCTGTAAATCCTGTTTTCTTTCTTTCCATCCCTGGCTTTTTTTGTATTCAACTATAGGTTGCTACATTTACCAGAGCCCTCTAACTTATTTCCAGCCTCTATATGTTCAGTCCTGAGACAAAATTGCTGTTTATTTCCACATTGTTACTGCTTGTGGGTTCTCTCTCTGTAGGCTTCATTAGCTTTTTATTTGCCCAGATCAAGACAAAGAAGGTCATCTGAATACACTAGTAAATTTTTAGTTTAAATATAAATGCAGAATGTGAATGTAGGTCTATTTAGACATTAAATGTTCATTGTCAAAGTTTACAGCTTATACTTACCCAGGATGTTTGCTGTATTTTTATTATTCCCCCCCTCTCCCCTCCCCATCACTGTGATACTGGGGTAGCCCTAGTCCTTTATTTCTATGTTAAGATATGAATGGCTTGGACAACTCACTCCTGGAAGTGAGTTAAATCAAACTTTGATGAAGAAATTATAATTTTCTAGTTTTTCAGTTTGCATTAAGGCCCTACTGGACAATAAAACTCTTTGAACACAACTGGAAAGCTTCTAACAGCATGGGGGATTTATAGCCCTCTGATAAGAGGGGAGAGAGGTGCTGGGGGTCCCTATTCTTTCTCTGGGCTTCATGAAAGCGGTCCGTTTACCCCAGGGCATATTGAGACATTTGTCCATCACTTGCTTAGATCAAATTCTGCATTTTTCTTGTCAAATTTCACCACCATCTAGTAAGACACATGAAATTGGAACCCCCAGGTATGTTTATGAGGTCCATGGCTTTTGTCTCAGAGCAATTAGCGCAGGAATAACAGTGCTCTGACATGGCTGCCCCATGTCTTGTCCTGGGGCAGATCCTGTGGCAAAATGCTGGCCGGCCTTACTGTTTTTATCTTCTAATTCAACATTCATTATCAGAGTTAGGTTTTTACTTTTCTAAGCAATGTAGTTTAAAAATAAGACTCATCTACATAAAAACACTTAGAAAGTGTGCTTTGCAGAAACACTTCAGTGACCTTTCCCCAGCTGTATTGTGGCTTAATGGTGAAGATCTGAAAGTTAAATGCTAATGAGAATGCAGCTTCGTAGAGGACTCCTCAACTATTTTGGATTCCTTTGTAGCAAATTACAAAACAGTTTTCAGTTTTCTATATCGAATATTTTTCTATATTCGGAAAAGGTCAGATCTATTTTGAAACTTGGATTGGCATTTCACACAAATCTTACTTTTATGAAAGATCAGTCATAACTTCAAAAGAAAATCAACTGGTCTCAAATAGATGATGAATCAGTGTGCTCAGTGCAGGGGTTACTTTCATAGAGTCTGGAAGATGTTCATCTAAGGGAAGATGGCTCTGGGCGAATGCTCAGTTTTACACTGAATAAGAAAAAAATGTCGAATGTTGAATCTAATACTGGCAAAGTTGTGTCTGGGCTCTTGTGGGTATAAGTACGTGAAAAGTCCTTTATGCAGCTCAAAAGCTACATAAATTCATGAAGCTCATGATTTCCCTTTTGTTCTTGAAGACAGTTACTGAGGAGCTGCTCTGGGTGTTGTGGAATATATTTAAACGTCTGAGATGTATTGGCAGTTTAGGTTAAAAACATCTGGAAACTCATTATGACAAGGAGCATGTTACTCTTCAGAGGGAATTTTGTGCTGTGATCACAAGCATAAAGGGAATCACCAGGGGAGAAGATGGTGAGTTTGGCCTCTGGCTTCCATCAGAAAGCAAATTTTAGCAGCTAAGAAAGAAAATGGGCAGGAGAGTGTTAAACTTGCATAGAAAGAAAGGATGAATCAGAGAACAAATGAGTATTTTAGTGTAAAGTTAAGATGTTATGAACAAAATCAGTTGAGAAAAAAGGGTATAGAGAGAAGAAAAATTGCAGTTATCTCCATGTCAGTGCTAGGAACCTGGAAAAATAGGCAGGAGGGCCTAGAATAGTTTATTTCTGAGCATAGCTGTAACTTCACTGCATTGCTGAAACCTGATGGCATATTTTGCATGGTTATACCAGAACTGGGCCTGGCCTGTTTTGCAAAGTGTGAATGAGGGAGAGGAATGTGAGCGCCACTGTCAGGAAAAGCACTGCTGCTTCTGAGGCTGTGTTCAGAAATAAACTGTTGGTTTGAGTAACTATGGAGTGCCCAGCACCATTTCACCAGTGCGTTTGAAACTTTTCTATTCTTTCCTGTTACGGCAAGACCCTAGAAGAAGTTAGGAGACTGTTCATTGAGGAAGAGGCTGAACTGCTTTGGGGGACTGATCCCCGGGTGAGAAGGCAGGGACTTCGGTGTCCAGCTCTCCCAAAGTCTTTGGTGATGGTTTTCTCTGTGCAAGGCAGCAGCCTTCTTAAAATAAAAAGCTTACATTATGTTTTGAACTGCAAAATGTTCTCCTGTGCCTTACAAGGGTAAAACCTACATTAGACATTGCTTTGGTATGTTGAAAATGAAACATGGAATTGAAAATTGAGACTAGGTTAGATACAGTGATCTTGATAACTTGACTGTATGTATGATGTGCATATAATAAAATCCAACCAATTACATTTTTAGTGCTTTAAAATGCCCATTCTAAAACCTTTGAAGATTATTAGCCAAGCAGGTAGCAAGATGATCTCTAAATGGAAAAAATAAATGGCATTTTAGAACTGCCAAGAGTATCTCAGTGTATACCCTGAATCAAGAGGAAAAGGATCTACTTGTAAAGCAAATTTATTGCTACATCTGAATCTAATATAAAGCACACTGTGATAATAAAATTCCCAAATATCCAAACCAGCATGGGGAAATGGGTAATGAAAGGTATTTATTAGATGCTAAGAGCAGACACTGGTCAAGAAAGAAAAAGGATTCAAGAAGAAACTATAGTTGTCAGCACTGAATATAATAAATATTTTTTTTTAAAGTGTAAATTTAGTGAAAACTATAACCAACAAACCTACTTGTTGTATTATTAGGTAGTGATGACTGGTTTTGGCAGTTATATGCAGAAACTTGTGCTTAATCAACATTTCTGAACTGCATTTGAGAGACTGCTAGGTGATGTAGTCATGTCAAGTGAAGGTGGTAATTAACTCCTTTCCAGTCTGGAGGTACCAGTATTTTGGGCTCATAGATGAATTACTGGGAGCTGACCTCAGGTGAGGCTGGATGACTTGAGCCACTGCTGATTTTCTATATTTGGCTAGTGTTTTGTTCCAGGTAAATCACCTCACATACATCAGGAGGGGCTGAGATATTCGAACTGATTAGCTGACTACCTGAATTTCACACAGTGGCTTACCTCTGTCATTCATTGTATAGCCACATGCCAGAAGGACTCTAAGTAACATGTAAAAATTTATAAACTGGTGACCTCCATTATATGAGAGTGCATGAAGACACTTTTGGCTTGAATTGACTTTAATTTTATTTGTTTACTGAAATGTGGGAAAAATGTAAAAGGCTGAATGTTCTTGCTGTGAATATAGCTGAACAGAGAGAGAAGGTGATTTAAGTTGCTGATGGTGTGATTTATCCTGATCTTGGTTATGGCTGTGAAATACTGATAGAGGTTTTGAATGACGAGTACAAGATCAGAAAGTAATTGAACGTACAGAACAAAGGTGTAGAAAATACGTCTTGTAAAGCTGTTAATATCACAGATGATAAAACTAATGATGTTGAGACAGTGTACTTTTCTGGGGGATTCAAGTTTGGCTGTCATGATATTTTGATTAAGAAACTAACCATCCAATACAAAATGCCACCTAAGCTAAAAGCCATCTAACAGGTGGGACTGTAGAGGTCATGATTAAATACGATCATCATCCATGCGTAGGTTTGAAGTGGTTTTCCTCACACAATATGTGCCTTGTCTCCATGCAATTTTGTTGTTAAATCAGTAACTTGAAGAGGAAATAAAATCCTGGTAGGATCACTAGTAACAAAAATTTTCAGATGGCACAAATAACCACTATCTTGTTGAACTTCTTATCTGGGGACGTTGAAGTGATACATCTGAGAAGGTGAGATCATTGGTTCAGTGTAATTTGTGTTGTTTGGTTAGTAAATTTGGTATAATATGCCTTCTAATAGAATTAAGTGTAAAATGGGGAAAAGTTGAACAGATGCGATCCATTGACCTGCGTACAGCATGTGGGAGGGGCACAGGAAAGCGTTGCTGACCTGCATGTCACCCAGCACAGTGCTTGTGAGCCTACCCTGCACTCTGCTGATTTGGGGGAAGCTGGAAACTGGAGAGAGCTCTGAGCAGAGTCATGAGAGTTGCCTGGAGAACTGGCAGGAATTACCTTAAAAGACTCAAGCAGCTCAATCTTGATTTAATAAAGAAGAATTTGAAGAGTGACTTGATGATAGTCTACAACTGTCTCTAAGGGAGCAGATATTAGACCGTTCAGCAGACAAGACTTGGCTTTTTTCCTACTGGGTGAATAATTAAGATTTGGGGCAACTTGTTCTTCACTGTAGAGGATTTTTTGGCACTGGTTTAGAAAGTAATTGTCCTTTTTTTCGACAAGATATGATTCTAATGTGAGCAGGATTTAACTCTAGGAAATCCAGTGTGCAGCATGTCAGATAGAAATATCATGATGTTTCCTTTCAACTTCATAATTTAAAGACATTTGTTAGACTGAAAAGCTGAACTGGATAGGTCTCTCAGCCAAGAAGTGTATATTAAGTTTGATAGGAGCTTGGAATTTTGCCTTGGGTGAGGCATATATGGATTTTAAGGTGCTTTCATTCATTTAACTCATCAGTGCGTTCTCCAGCACAAAAATCTGGAGGTAGACATTGTCCTGCACACTTTTCTTATGGGCTGAGTGGGTTTCCAGTTGTACAGACTTTAAGGGGATTCTAGCAATGAAATAATTAATGGTAAAAAACATTTAATTATCTTTCCACTTTAAGGTACAATATCTTTGTGTTAAAATTAGGCTTTATAAATTCCTGTGAAATTTGCCTGCATACTTCTATGCAAGTTCTTTTATTCTGAGGTGATCAAGACAGTGAAAAAAGAAATCAATTGGCATCACTGCAGTCATGAAAAATGCTGCAGTCCAGCCTTTGTTTGTTTCTGTAAGGTCTTATCTGCAAATCTGAACATGGCACTTTAAATTGGAAACTCTGTTTATTCTCCAGAAAATCAGATCTGCTTTGTAACACTGAGCTAAGACCCATTTCTGTCCCCTAGCTTTCACCCCACAGGTTTGGACAAACTCTTGACTGCATAATAAATTCTCAAAAGAACTCTTGAAAATGCTTCAAAATATAGTTGTGCAGAGAAGGTCTGTAGATTTTAAGCAACGCTTAATTCAGTCGCGCTGTGAATTGCAATGCTGTTGCTGTAGGATAGATGGAGATCTGGCTTTGAACAAGTCTTTCAATTTTCTTCCTTTCTTTTTTTTTTTTTTTTTCCCCCCGTGAATTTAGTTGGTTCTTCCCTGCCCTTGCTCCCCCATGCTCTTCCTTCCTGTGGTGCTTCCCAGCTGTCTTCTCCCTGCATCTCACTCTGCCTCTTCTTGAAGAATTGTGCAAATTAAAGCCGTAGAAGGGCGCTGGAGTATACTTAGGCCAACAAGCCTCAAAGAAAAATGAGAATATATTGGCCTTTCTTGCAGCATTTGAAATGATCGGGGCAGAAAATGTATGCATTGGGACTTCAACAATTTTTTCTCATGAGACTTTCCTGGTGCCTGATAGATGATACAATCACAAAGCTTTCCCTGGAGTCCCAAACGTTTCCTGTGTTGTCTTCATTTGATGGCCCCTAAGATGATATTAGTACACCAAGAAGCAACAAAATCTTTCAAGCGTTAGTAGATGCTACAGCCTCTGCTGCACGATCGTTCTCTTGCAGAACAGTGTCAAACTGAAGTGAGCTCTCTGAAATGTTTCCTACCATAAACTCTGCTGTATTGGTTATGTTGCAACTCTCTGTATTCTGCTGTTGTCATCCTGGAAATAGTGCTCAGAATTACAAGATAGTCTTGGTTTGGCTCTACCAGGGTACTGTGACAGTCTAGTATCTTTTTTCAGTGTTCCTCAATGCCTGTGCAGATGCAGCCTGAATTTGATTTTCATCTCTAAAGTAAGCAACACCGCAAAGTCACAATGGATTGTTGTCTACTCTGTACTTACATAATCCTGATTCTGGCAAAATTCATGTTGATTTCAGAGAAACAGTATTTCTGCATCTTTCCAATGATGGCTTTATTTGAGGAAATGTTTCTATTGCTAAGTCTCTTTCTCCCTTCCTTAACTAACCTTGCAGTTAGTTGTGCCTCGTAGTTTTGCAACAAGTTCCATTACTTCTCTTTTGGGCGATTAAATAGGATTGCAAAACTCCTTAGCTTTAATATTTTGCTTTTCCTGTGCTTTTCATTTATTATAACACGTTATTTGTAGTTTTCCATGTAGCTTTTAGACTATAATGCTCGTGTTTCAGTCCCGTCAACTTCAACTAATTATCAAGTATGAGTTCTCAAGACTACCCATTGTAGCTAAATTAGATAGTAACTTCTTTCCCCTCAGCCTTTAGTTTTGTAACTCTATTAAGTAAAATATTATCTGGCAGGATCACTTCTTCATGTGTCTGTGCTGCTTCTTGTTGTTTTTTTGTTTGTTTGTTTTTTTTTTGAGTAAAATTTCCAGAATGTGCCTTTGTTACTACCTTTTCGAGTTTCTTTGTCTTGGTGCTTGCACATGGAAAATCCAGAAGAGAAGCAGAACTCAGTCCTTACTGATTTTTCAAGGCATGGTTCTCATATTTGATGACTGGAAAAGGGTAATATAACCCTCATTTTTAAGAAGGGGAAAATGATGTTCGGTTGATATGCTGGAAGGAAGGAATGCCATCCAGAGGGACGTTGACATGCCTGGGAGGTGAGCTGTGCCTTAGGAAGTTTAACCATGTCAAGTGCAGGGTCTTACACCTGGGTTGAAGAAGTCCCAGGCACAGCTACAGGTTGGGCAGAAAAGAGATTCAGAGCAGCCCTGCAGAGAAGGACTTGGGGGTGGTGGTCAATGAGAAAATTAACATGAGCCAGCTTCAGTGTGCACTCGCAGCCCAGAAAGCCAACTGTATCCTGGGCTGCATCAAAAGGAGTGTGACCAGCAGGTCAAACGAGGTGATCCTGCCCCTCTACTCTGCTCTCATGAGACCTCACTTGGAGTATTGTGCACAGTTCTGGTGTTCTCAACATAAAAAGGACATGGAACTGTTGGAGCAAGTCCAGAGGAGGGCCACGAGGATGATCAGGGGTTCTGGAGCACCTCCCGTATGAAGACAGGCTGAGAAAGTTGGGGCTATTCTGCCTGGAGAAGAGAAGGCTGTGTGGAGACCTCATAGCAGCCTTCCAGCATCCGAAGGGGGCCTATAGGGATGCTGAGGATGGACTGTTTCTTAGGGCTGTAGTGACAGGACAAGGGGTAACGGGTTAAAACTTAAACAGGGGAAGTTTAGATTGGATATAAGGAAGAAGTTCTTTACTGTGAAGGTGGTGAAGCACTGGAATGCTCCATCTCTGGTGGTGTTCAAGGCCAGGTTGGACAGAGCCTTGGGTGACATGGTTTAGTGTGAGGTATCCCTGCCCGTGGCAGGGGGCTTGGAACTAGATGACCTTAAGGTCCTTTCCGACCCTAACTCTTCTATGGTTCTATATTTTCATGTATATAATTGATGCATTGTTTATACTGGTGTACCCCCCCACCTCTCCCAGCAGTCTGTCTGCCTCTGGTCCTCAGGTTGAAGATTACCTCTGTGTCCCTCAAAGCTTTGGGGGATTCCAGGAGTGAATTGCACCTACAAAAGCAGCTGGTTTGGTCCTTTTTTTCTAGTCTATTGCACTTTTCTCTTGGTGTTCTCTCCCATCTTATATATCTCCACGCAACATGAATCAGTCTTTCCAAGCTCCTTTAGCTGTGCAAGCTTTTCCATGGGGATATGGCCTGCTATGGCGGTCCTGTCTCTGCTTGCTTAGCTCTCACCCTTCCACCTTCATTTGTGGTCTTCTCTCAGTACTTTTCCATGAAGACCAATTCCACTCCTGAATCTATTCTAATTAAATATCTTCTAGAGCTTGAAGTAATGCTGGTCTGTAACAGCATGGTACTTGAAACTGCAGTTCCAGCACTGTTCTTTCCTACTGAACTTGCACCTTCAAATTAAACACCAAGCATGGTTTGTTCAAACTTCCTTCCCCCACCCCTCTCCCCAGAGCTACTCAGTCAATGCCAGTAAGTTTTATTCAGCCCACTGAAGAAGTAAATACACTTCAACCTCTTCAGCAGACTTGATATTTACTGTATCATGTGAATGTTTTCCCTCCATTTAAGCTATGAGCTTCTCTTCCACCTCAGTGGCTTCCTGATAGTGGTAAAGTGTCTGAGATTTCTGGATCTTTGCAGTGATACAAGTATGGCAGTGTCAGTTTTGAGCTTGCAGTTTTACTATTCTCACACTGGAAACATGCAGTGTTTCCTCCCATCCACCTTCTTTGGGCAGATCTCCTGACACTTGCCTTGCTCCCTGTAGAGAGGCTGCAGACCATAATGGGGATTGTGCTGAGCTGATTTGTGTGATACATTTAGAAACCTCTTCCTTATAGCTTGAAACCTTTCTACCATGTAGGAAAATCCCATTCCCTTTCAGCTATTTTTCACCTTATGTCAAGTCAGAGTGGAGTCATTGTTTCCACCTTCTGGAAGAAGGAAAATGTGAATGGAATCTTGGATCACATGCTCAACAGAAAATGGCGATGATTCCGTAAGATCAGCATTAAGACTCATGAAACTGAGAACTGTTTACAGCATGTTTTTGTTACTGGCCATGACTTTCAGACTTCAAATTCTTCTACATAACTGCTATTTTCAGCAGTCAGATTGTTCAAATGATGCAGAGAAGCATTTTTAAGCCTAGGTTGCAGCCCTGACAGTGTTCTTGGCCACTGGCTTCCTCTGTAGGAAAAAAACCCCAAAACAATCCAACTTCACTTCTCTAGGAGAATTGAATTAGCCAGTTGTTGAAAATCACATGCAGTTCAGGAGTCCACAAGGGCCGATGCTGACTGGCTGGGCAGATTAGACTGGTAAGTAAGCCCAAAAGGGTTTGTGGAGTAAAGGTGCTGGGTGGTGGCAGACCAAACCTCAAAGCCCTGCTTGTATGAGTCCTGCTGCAACAGGCAGAATTTCAGCAGTATTATAAATCTGGCAACTGTAAGGTTAAAAGTGAACAGAAATGAAAGATGAAGCAATTATATGCATTGTCAAAATCAGATTTATTAGGATTTTACTTCCAGAAGTTCACATTGTTGCTAAGCTAACAAGAAGACAGAATCAGGAGACTGAGTTAATGAATCATAGAATCATAGAATAGTTAGGGTCGGAAAGGACCTTAAGATCATCTAGTTCCAAGCCCCCTGCCATGGCAGGGACACCTCACACTAAACCATGTCACCCAAGCCTCTGTCCAACCTGGCCTTGAACACTGCCAGGGATGGAGCATTCACAACTTCTCTGGGCAACCCATTCCAGTGCCTCACCACCCTTACAGTAAAGAACTTCTTCCTTATATTTAACCTGAACTTCCCCTGTTTAAATTTGAACCCATTTCCCCTTGTCCTGTCACTACAGTCCCTAATGAAGAGTCCATCCCCAGCATCCTTATAAGCCCCACTGAGATGCTGGAAGGCTGCTATGAGGTCTCCACACAGCCTTCTCTTCTCCAGGCAGAACAGCCCCAACTTTCTCAGCCTATCTTCATACGGGAGGTGCTCCAGTCCACTGGTCATCCTCGTGGCCCTCTTCTGGACTTGCTCCAACAGTTCCATGTCCTTTTTATGTTGAGGACACCAGAACTGTGCACAATACTCCAAGTGAGGTCTCATGAGAGCAGAGTAGAGTGGCAGGATCACCTCCTTCTCCACAGGGCTGCTCTGAATCTCTTTTCTGCCCAACCTGTAGCTGTGCCTGAGACTTCTTCAACGCAGGTGTAGGACCCTGCACTTGACACAGTTAAACTTCATAAGGCTGACATCAGCCCATCTCCCAAGCATGTCAACGTCCCTCTGGATGGCATTCCTTCCTTCCAGAATATCAACCACACAGCTTGGTCATCAGCAAACTTGCTGAGGGCGCACTGAATCCCACTGTCCATGTCACTGACAAAGATGCTGATCAGGACTGGTCCCAACACCAGTCCCTGAGGGACACCACTCATTACTGGTCTCAGCTGGACACTGAGCCATTGACCACAACTCTTTGTGTGCAGGCATCCAGCCAGCTCTTTACCCACTGAGTGGTCCACTTATCAAATTGATGTCTCTCCAATTTAGAGACAAGGATGTCATGTGGGACAGTGTTGAATGCTTTGCATGACATCAACTGCTCTACCCCTGTCCATCAGTTCTGTAGCCCCATCATAGAAGGCCACCAAATTGAATTACAATTACAATTGAATGTTACTGAAAGGATTAATCTGAGGTTCATATTCCTGTATATTAGTCATTGAACTTGTTTTAACAGCAGTAGAGTTTAACATCAGTAAACTGTTGATAAAAGGGTTTATTAATTTTTGGGAGATGAAAATACATTGTGTTTGTTTTTTAATGATCTTTCCAATTCATTGAAACAGCTTAACTTAGTATGTTAAGAGAGAGGAAGCCTCAATATTAAATTGTTGAGATATGAGTGATGCTTGTTTAATCTGTGGAAGACTTTAATCTCTGATTGATGTGTATATCCTGACATGTTAACTGTAACACTGAAGTCTTATGCCTGTTTAATTTTAATTGTATTTTTGCTTTCACTAATATGAAACACCTGGGTTTCCTACACCTGGGTCAGAGCAATCCCTGGCCACAGCTACAGGTTGGGCAGAGAAGAGATTCAGAGCAGCCCTGCCGAGAAGGACTTGGGGGTGGTGGTTGATGAGAAAATGAACATGAGCTGGCTTCAGTGTGCGCTCACAGCCCAGAAAGCCAACCATATCCTGGGCTGCATCAA
>WYDI02022518.1:0-25130 GCA_009867235.2 Psittacus erithacus | reverse complement strand
TCCCTGCCATGGCAGGGGGCTTGGAACTAGATGATCTTAAGGTCCTTTCCGACCCTAACTATTCTATGATTCTATGAAACTACATATCCCCTGTGTTTACAGGACGTGGGATAGATTACTCCTGTGAAGAGAGGGAAATCCTGTCTGCATGGAGATTATGCAGCTGTCCTGATCTCCATGCAGCCAGTATTTCCCTGTCTTCACAATAACGATCTGGCTGACTTCAAAGAGGAAGAAGAGGATATGTAGCTTCTTATTTTCATGCCTGTCCTTGTAGCCTGTTGGAAAGAAGGTGGAGAAGGGAGGGCCATTTTGACAGAAGCAAGAAGGTTAAGGAGATCACTTGTAAGGAATAAGCTTAATGTGATTCAATATTATAATTTGGTTTCTTTCCTTCATTATTCTGTTTCCAGGAAAATGACATCTTTTGTCTTAAGCTCATGCTGATGCCAAGTAAACTACAGTATTCTTCTGTGGGTGTGGCAGTTACAGATTTTAGTAACTAATTTCTGAAATTATTTTTGCAATGTGTAAAATAATTACACTACTGGCTAACATGACTTGTAATGCTTGGATGCTGTTATTTCCTCCTGGCATAAGTAGGAGTTCTCACAGTGAACACTCTGTCCACTGTGTAGGAAAAAACGTGTTCTGGGCTATGTAAAGAAGCTCAAGGCTGAATGGTTTAGTTCAGATGGATGTAGAATAAACAAGAAGCTTTGCTCACGCAAAACACGCCACCTTAATGCTTGTATAGTCTCCATGGCTTGTTTAATCCTTTTTGTGTATTGAATGAGTATCTTCTCCCAAACTCTCTGGATTTTTGTGTTGAGACTGCTGCACAGGACTGCAGGTCTGTATGATAAAGTAGTTATATGTGGTTGAGAGCATCCACTGCAGACTTACATTTACAGAGGTGAAAATCCTGTGGTTCGCTAAGACCAGCCCTCTGGAAGCTTGTGTGAAGGGTTGTGCTCTGCAAATATTAAAAAGTAACTATGGTGATTATTTGACAGCACTGGTGTTACATAGCCACCACAAAGTGTACTTTGGGGACTGAATATTGTGTGTTATCTGAGTGCTCTGACTAGCTTCTTTCTTTTGACCTTTTTTATATATTATTCTTTACTATCATAAAAGCTATGGAATCAGCTTAAAACTTGAATAAATCAACAAAAAGAGCATGACCTGCTTTCATTAACTTCAGTGGGGAAAACATTGTATTTAAGTGTAATATTAATCTACAGGATGTAATTGCTTAGAAGTAGACTACCTTGAGCAGAGGTGCAAGTCTCTAAATCTCTTGAGGGCAGGGACTTGGTATATCAGCAATAAATCTTCAGTTCAACTGGGCATCACATACATGTCAAACTTGTTAAATAAGGCACAAATCCTAAAAATAAATAAATTAATAAAAAAATCTGAACCCTAGACATCTGAATCTGATTAGGTTTTTCAGGATCCACCAAGTAATGATGAATAAATAATAAAATTGCATGCATATGCTGAGACCAAATATAATTTTAAATGCCTTTTAGATTTAATAAAAACACCCTAAATTTTTTCCTTATTATGGCATCCCTGATTTATTTTCAGATTCCTAAATAGAAGGTGCAACTTGCAGTGCATTTTAATGACTCTTCTCTGCAAGTACTATAGGCTAAAATGTGACGTATCCTGATTGTCACAAAGTCTGTTAAATCGTAGTTAGACCTTTATTATCTTTGATTACATGGCAAAAGGTTTGAATTCATTTTCATCTAAATCACCGCTTGGTTCATGGTTGCACTCATTGTTCCAAGGCTAAAAAGGAAAATATTATGCAAATGAAGCCTTCTACCCCCGTCCCCCCCCGAACAGTATTGAACCTATCTGAAAGCACCTGTTATTAATCTTGTTTATGTATGTGTGTTTGATCTAAGTATGGCTGCTGTGGATTTTGACCAGTGCAGAAGCAGACAATGGCCTAAGATTTAAACCTTGTTTAATTCTTTTTCTTTTCTTTTTTTTTACCATGACCAAATGCCAGAAATTGAGGGAACACACAATAAACAGATGGTGATAGGTTTGAATATCATTCTTTGTTTTTGTGGTTATTAATCAGTCATATTGCTTATTAAAAAATCCCTTTTGAGTCTACTGTGGAACAAGTGGCTTTTGAAATGATTCTTACAGACAAATGTCTCAGAACCATCCCTGCCTTCTTGCAATTAATATGCCAATAATGCCAAATGAGCTACTCCAAGCCCATGGCTGCTTAGAAGCTCTCTAAAAAAGAATATTAAGCCTTTTAAATTGTGTAATTTTAATTTGTTTGGCCTGATTGCTTCTGGCTTTGTATGATAAGGACTTGGCATAAACTGTATAAACCAGCAGTTAAAGTTGTCACAGTGTTGGAAGTTTATTGCTGACTTTCTACACTGAAGAAAACCTCTGTGTTGTTTTTTGAGAAGCCATTAATGAAACACCTTGTGTTGTTAAATCCTGATATCTTTATTCACCTTGAAATCTGGTGAAAAAAGAAAAAGCATGTAATCATAAGTTGCATATCAGTTCATGTTTTGAGTTTGTAATTGTTGCCTCTGCTTGATAGTGCCTTACAGAGACACCGGATTCAGGAAATACGAGCTTACTTTGAAAAATTTGGCACCTAATACCTGACAATGTTACTACTTACCAGGAAGTTAGTGTCTGAAAAAACAATGATATGGCAAATAACAGAGGTCTAGGAGCTTTCCAGTTTCAATTCAGAATACTTTGTCCCTGTCATTATAGGAACATGCAAATAGTTGTCTCAAAAAGAGCCCTTGAAGACTGACATGCAATATAACTGCCTGATTTTATCCTAAAAATCTGTGACTTTATTTGCCTGCCACCTTATGAATACTCTCACTGGTCTTCATTCTCAAACCTTTCTGGAGTCACCAGCTTGCATTTTGGGAATGGTGTAATTTTTCAGGTTCTTCTGAAGTATTCTGTTTGCAGTTTGCTCAGCTGTCAATCTTTGGTTACTCGAGCTGAATTGTTACAAAAACCTTAGCAAACATCAAGATACAGATCTGAGGGAAGTGGTGTGTCCTTTTGGCACTTCAAAAAAAAAAAAGGTAATTATTCTTTGCATACAGCAAATGAACAATGCAGGCTGTTATTCTCCTCTTTTCAGAGTCAGGGCAGTTATATTCAATGAGCAGCCCCATGGAGCATATTGCTGTTGAACAATATTCCTTGGTGAAACTTCTAGGTCTTCATAGTATTTTCTAGTTGGTTGAAAATGCGTTTTTCCTTTCACATCTTCTCTTCCAACAGCTGTTAGGTATGTTGGGAATTTTTGCTTGATGTACTTGTGTGTCAGTCCAGGGGCTCAGCTGGCTTCCTGCTACAGCACTACTGAAAATAATTTTAGCCATATGTGGAAGGTGAAAGATTTTATTGCATTTATCAAATCTTGTTTGTTCTAGAGACATTGGGACATGAGCTGAAAGGTCACAGAATCTGTAATAACCCTACATACAGCAGCAGGTAGGATATGAACTCCATTAGACGTACAGTATTACTTAACAGTAATTATGGTCTTCTAGTCTTTCATGCATAATTTAAATACTTGATCATAGGAAATGGAAGTGAACTTATTTCCAGTTACTACAGGTAGGAGAAAACGAAATACTAGATAAAAGTAAATTTGATAGCCCAAAGTGTATGTTTGTGAAAACTGATTTGCGTTTTACCTAACATGTATTGTCTTTGGGAATGCATATAAAATATACATTTTGTAAGAATTTTCTGAGGCTAAATCTTTGGCCAACTTCTGTGTTTAGAGACATTCGAAATTCCAGATATAATATTCTAAAAAACCCACTTTCCCTTCTAGGAATCTTTGCTTGGTGTGGTGTTTCTTTTCTTTTTCTTTTTTTTTTTTTTCCTGGTTCTGATTAGCCTTTCTCAATGGAGTGATTTGTCAAGTTCACAGCGCCAGGGAATGAACAATTCTGACTGCAGCAACTTGCTTGTTGGGATTGCAACTGAAATTTTTATGATGCAAAGTCATTAGTGTTTGAATACATCTTGTAACTATCTGATGGATGCTTGGAGGCCTGTATAAAAATGAGCTTTTTAGCTTAGTCATTATTTTAATTTGATTAGATGGATCACAGAAAACAACCCCTGGAAGTGTCAGTGGCTTTCCGCCATTTCCCGCCTGTTCTGCATAGGTGAGCTAGAGCATGGGGGAACAAACTGCTGTCATTTAAAAAAACCCAGCATATCTGTGTGTGTCCAGTACATACCTGCTATCAGTTTGGTGCCTATCAAGCACAAAGCAAATACAAACTTCCTTTTTTATGTTTAAGTCAGCATTTTTATACTCAAAAAAATCTGCATATCCTTGGTGCTAACAGAGAGTATCAACCTCTTCCACTTAAAAACTATCCCTGATGTTATTTGATTTATCCTGTAAATAAATGGGGAAGATGAAGTAACTTTAATGAGATTTTGCTGGGAAATATAAGTTTTCTCAACAGATACATGCAGTGAGTTAGAAACAAATAATAAACACTGGAATCAATAGTAGGTTTTTAGTCTCGATTTATGTGCATAAAGTATTTTAAAGTGCTAGGTAGGAATAGGAGTTTGAGAAAGATTACTTACCTTCCATTCTTCCTGCTTGTAAATGTGCATTTTATTATTATAATTGTGCATATATTACATATTATAATATTATATATTATACATATTGTATATAATAGAATATATATTATAAAAATAAATGCACATTTCTTATTATAGATGTGCATAAATCATGTGTCTGATGCTTCTTCTTCTTATTCTCCCCCAATGTATAGCTTGTGGTTTATTTTCTTTATTTCAGAGGCTGACTTTTCTTCTAGCTTATTTATTGTCTATTCAGAGGTCTGAAACTAGGTGCAAAATTATCAGCAATTTTGTTTCCCATTTTTTATTTAGGCAACATGACAAAATACAGTGTGGCACTGTAGAAGGTCCATGGTGCTGGTATTTTACCCTCTTAATGTCCTTTTTCCCAAATACTGCCTAAAGATTGTATTTATGCTTCATATTGATGCACTTGAAGGAAAGAAAAAGAGAGAAGAGAATGTAAGCAGCTCCTGGGCAAGTGCTCTTACCACATTAATAAAACCAAATTGACCAAACCACTCTCTGAATTTGCACTTACAAGATTCAGAGAGGAGGTGATTTTTGAAGAGTAATGGGATTTATCTGCCTGAGCCTAAGATGGGTTTATCCTGGTTCCTGCAATGGTCTCCCTAGAGCTAAGGTTTATACATCAAGATACGTGTGCATCTTTCCTATTGCCTTCCTCTTGTACCCGCACATGTTCTATTGTTCACAAAAATATGGATGTGGTTTTGGTAGCCACTAATGCCCATTTTAATGTGTCTGGGTATGGTGCTGGTCACTGATTTTGACTATCAGATTTCTAGCTGTTTTCTCTGTGAGCATGTCTCATGGCACACATTACAAGTAGTGTAGGTATTGACCTTTCTGTATTACGTCTGTAAATATTGCCTATTTTAAAAAATCAATACTATCTTTAAGTATCTTACTGTCAGATTCTTCAGATGTGAGCGCACACCATCTCAGCAAAGGTTTTAGTAGCTGGCAGCTCCTTCCTTGCAAGTATGCTGCAGAATCTTCCTTCCTTAGCTCTTCCAAAGAGTGAGGTTTTATTAGTGGGATTGTGGCAAGGCTGATGTGTAGGAGTCTGAGAGATACTGACTTTTCATGGGTGCTCAGAATCACAGGAGAAATCTCATGCCTATCTTTGCTAGTATATATAGGGTATTCTTTCAGAGGCAGTCAGGAGGGAAAGATAAAAAATGAATGTCAAATGCATGTTAGTCAAGGGTGGTATTGTCTCAGTGCTGTGTAGCTCAAATAGGTCTTTTTTGTGAAGCTGTCTGGCCACTTTGCAGTAGTGAGACTTGCACATCTGACCTATGCAGTTCCAGTATGCATCAGTATATAGTATGTACATCAACACAGCTTATGTAAGATATTTTTGTCAGAGGAATTTCAAGAGAAAGAGTTTCTGTTCACCTATTTGAACCAGGTACTTACCTTTGCACCACTGCCCTCTATCGCAAGAGTATAGGCAAGTCACTTCCTCAGTTAAGCAAGATATGTGTATATAATTATCTGGAAATGTGATTGAACTTCAACTTCCTACTTTGTGGCGCTTTTTTTGTCCTGTGTACAGCTTCAGCTGGGTCTTTATTAATAATTGCTTAGATGGAAATGGATTCCACCTCACTCTCCCAAACACGTGATACCTCCATGATAAATAGCACATTATGGGACAACTGAGCAGGACCAGACCAAGTCCACTCTAAGATCCTTTCTCTTACAGTGATCAGAGGTGAACACCTCAGGAAGAGGGTAAGAAAAAGTCTAAAAATGCTTTCCCTCCTCTCTCCTGTCTCCCATACCTTCCCCATATGTCCAACCATTTTGAGCTTTCTGACTCTGGAGTAAAGTTTTTTGAAGTCTAAAGAAGCTTCTCTGTACTTTGTAGCAGTCGTCGATTTCTCTTCTACTAAACTTGGTTGCTTCATCTTAAATCCCTGCAAGCAGCATCCACAACAACCTGGAGCAAACAGTACTTTTAAGTAACAGAATCTAAAGCAGCGTGACAGTTAAGTGGATTTTTGGAAGATAATTTGCTAAAAGTAAAATAGCATTATGTCACCACTTCTCTTATAAGGCGATAACAAAAATGAATTCAGTACTCTAATCCTGGATACAATTTGGCCTTAAGAAGCGCTAAAGTGAGGGGGAAAAAAAAAAGATGCAAAACTCCTTCTGCAGTCCACTTGAGTTATTTTTTTCTTTAACAGAGTTACTGTAAGTAGTAACTGAGACTGGACACAGCTTAAGAGGTGTACAATTAAAAATAAATACAGATGAGCACACACATTGACATCAGTATATATAACCAATGAAATTACTGAGGTATAATTCACAATGCCAGAAGTATGATACTGAGATACTGTTAACACAGTCCTACATCAGCTGTACAATGAATGCTGCCAGTGTTTGGGATGAGAGCTCTTGGATGATCTGAAGGCGCCCTTTCCCTACCCAAGACCATGGTTCATCTGCCTTCATCATGGAAAGGGCCTTGCTGGTACCAACTCTGGACTTGTGGTGCTCTTCTGCTTGTTGTATTGTGGTGAACTGAAATCACCTCTTCAGCTGGGCTGAAAACTGCAGTAGTCCATGAGGTTTGTAGCTATCCTCAATGCAGAAATGGCAACATGGATCAGCAGTGGGAATTTGTATTGATTGCCTATTGCAGTAGCTGCTATTGGTGAGTCAGGCCTTTGAATTATGTGGGGAGATAGAAACTCAACTCCTGCCTGTTAGGGGGACGGGCAACGCTGAACCCAAATGCAGGTATGCCAAAAGCAAGTTTGAGAGGGCCTTGATAGTTTGGCATTGCTGCCAACTAGTATACAGATACCTGCTTAAAAATGTTTAGAGGTATTTTTGTTATAAATGTAGATTTGTACATTTTTTCCAGGCACCAGTAATACCTGTATCTGTGCAGCTTGAGTAACTGTGTTCAGCATACAAATTTGCTTCATGGGGAACCAAAGGAAAAGGAAGATGTAGTGATGAAGAGAATTAAAACACGCAAGGCACTGCTTATCTCTTCCAAATAGATAAATGTCTACTCTGCTTTAGGCTTTTGTGTTCTGGGCAAATTGTCCTCTGGTGTTAAAAGGACTTTTTTTTAACATTAACTATCCAGATGCTTATAAAACAGAAACAAATACACCTCCTTTTTCATTTTGGTACAGCTTAAGCAGATCAAAGATAATTTATTTCCTGCTTTGTTACAATACAGGCAGGCAGATTAATAGTTTGACCGGGTACCTCTGACAGAATACACATTTTATTGCTTGAATTTCAGCAGTTGATTATAATGCTGATGACCACAATACCATCTTATTTTTCAAGGAGCTGAGTTTTTTAAATCCCTTAAATACCTATTAGATGTTTCCATAATGAAAACAGAATGCAATAATATCTTCAGCACAAAATGCTATTATGCAGTGTAATGCTGGGATTTTTTCCACTGAAGAGTGTTTTTGTGCTTGGCCACATTCTGTTAAGTAGTTGACTTCAGGGTCTGTCACTTTGTTTTCCATCACTTCCACTGATGTGATTAATCAGGAGCTCTTTGGTTAGCTAGGTTTTCATCCCAAGTGGCTGAATGGGATGTAATCAGCCATTTCCTTTAACCATATGGTGTGGGTAAATCTGGTTCAGGTGGTGAGCACTGATTTCATATGGAAAACTAGTGGTTAAACTCATAAAAGATGAAAATATGTGCACTGGTTTGAAAAGGCCAAGATGCCATATTTATCATTTCCTTCCTCTATTTTCTTTTACCAGGATACTTTCTCCTTTACTTGTCTGGTTAACCAAATTTGTACTTCAGTAACTGAGCATTTTATGTACAAACAAGGTGGAATTTTTCTCTCTAAGGTTCATTGAATATAACTACAAATGAAATGGATTTTTCTCAGTTTTTATCTGCAGCTAGAGAAATTTTGCAAAAACCAAAACAACTGATACTTTCTTCTGTCAGTGCAGGCATAGGCAAGAGTGTGATTTTGGTGGATTATCAGCTGTCCATGTGGGTTTAAATAAGCTGTTTTAAAAGAGTAGCTGCTAATATCCCCCATGTCTTGCAGTATCATTTTGACTTGTGTAGAGGAGCTGAGGTTTCCAGCAATGGAAGGAGCTGTGCTGCGAAATTCCCTAGTGAGGTAAAAAAATTTTATGTGAGCATGTTTTTGTGGGAAATTCTGATGTTTTTCATTAAGGAAAAGTCCTTCTTCTTCTCCCCTTTTTATGCACTGATGGCTGTGTGACTAATACCCAAAAAAATTTAACTCAGGATTATAGAAGACTAGCAAAAAGGACTTTAGTTTTTCAGCTCTATCTCTCTAGAAGTTGCATGTTTTGATAATAAGGAAGGGCCCTCTGCACACACTAATCCATAGGCTGCATGCTGCTTCTGCTAAAGAAAACATAAGCTGGGAATTCCAAAACTTCAGGGAGCTGTGTGTCCCTATGATACAAGACTCCCACACTAGGGGCTTAGAACTTCATTTAAAAATTTAGGCATGGCACAATGAGCAGCTGGAGAGCAATGCAGCTTAGGTAAGCAAAGAGTAGTCTATAAGGAAGAGATTTTATCTATCTCTGGCTGAGATTTGGACTCTAACTTCTGAGGAGGTCTTGGGTGATCTGTCAGTGGGAACTTCAAGTCAGTGTGAAGGGGAGTCTTGTGTCAGAACATTTTTATCTTACATCTATATTGGATGCATCTTGTTTTTGCTAACCAGTCCTAGTAGAAGTCCTTGCTTGTGTGTCTCTGGAACCACTTACCTTTGCAGCTTTCGCTTCTGCTGTTGTTTATTCTGTTTCATATTAGTCTTACTTATCACATCTGAAATCAAGTTGGATGTGCTGTCTGTAACTGTTCCAGTCAGGCACTTTAAGCTTTCCTCTGCATTGATTTAAATAATTTAAAATGTTATCTTTCTCACAGGTCTCCAGCCCTGAGCATCTGGGCCTCATCATGTTTAGACTCACATATAAATGACCTGTTAGCTGAGCTGGGTTTTTGATAATGTAAAAAATGACATGCTGCCCTTAGAGTTTGCATGGCAAAGCCTACACTCTGTAGCCATGGGCTGTAACAATTCTCAGCACAACCGGATTGGCACAATGCAGCCTGCAACACACATATGCACTTGAGTGAGTTACATCAGTATTAGCTTTTTGCCTTAAGCCATGCTGTCTTTTGTGTGCTTGCTGTCGAGTCTTACATATGTCAATGTCCTCTTCTTGGAATACAAAAATAACTTACAGATGACTGCTAGCTTAGTCCAAAAGTTTGTCTTAAGACAAAGATCTAATCCTAAAATTAACAGATCAGAACTATTGAGTTCCTGCTGGCCAGGTGCTTTGTCCTTTGGTGCAAGTAGGATCGTTCAGTTTTGAGGGGACTGAGTTATTCCATTATTTATTTTTGGCTCCTTAAGGAGTTGAGAAGTATAGAAAATTAGGAGAGCAAAGGGGTTGCTCTTGCAATACAAAATCCATTTCAACTTTCTCATGAGAGTACTTCCTTTAATCCCATGAATCTCATTTTTTGCATATACACCTTGCTCTGTATCACAGTCAGATGTCTTGGACTTCAAATTGTTAAATATAGTAAATTATACTGGATATAAGTAAGAGTAAAAACCATGACACAATCTCCTATACCCTATAGGATAAAAATAAAGAATGTAATCCCCCTCAACTCTGCAGCTTTCTCAGCAAAATGACCCTTGTCACAAACCATACTTTGATGGTAGGAAGGACCCTTTTATCCATCTATGTAGGAGATTGGTGTTACTGCCGGTTTACTACTTTGAGGAGTGGTCCCCAAGTGCTTTCACACTGATAGCACTCTGCACCCATTGAATACTTTATCCTAAAGAGTGTGCAGCATAGCAACCTGTTTATATTCACACACCCCAGTGTGGAGAAAGTCCAATTTCCATGATTTCAGTTGGCTTTGTGCCAAGAAGATGCATTGTTGTTGAATATTATACACATCAGATACATGGTAGGTGTTCTATGTGTATGCATTAATTTTGTTTAAATTTTAAACTTTGTATTGTAGGCATTATAAGTAAGTATGGCTGAAATTTAACAGTGAAACTGTGATGGCATGAATAAATCTAGCAAACTTTTGCTCCTGGAGTGTTTTAGAAGTCTGTGGTTGAATTACAGCTTTTGTAATGTCAATCTGCAAACTAATGCAACCCAAAGTGGCTTTGCAAGGATAATGAGAATGATCATCATTGTGCTTGTAATGGTAAAACATAGCTTTGTGCAAACATATCTCAGCCAGAATTTACCAACAAGTGACGTACTTTCATTCATCTTCTTCAGGAGGCTGCAGTTTGGTCTTTCTGGTCTCCTTCCTTTGAAGTGACAAATACTTCTTGGTATCCATCTCTTCAGGGCTTTTTGCTGCTTTTATTTTAGAAGACCTGATTCTGGGACAATGGTTTTTGCCTATTGTTTGGAGAATGCAGGAATCCTGAGTCTTGTCCTCGGTGAATGCGGGAGTTGCTGGGGGTTGCAACTTTGCAAAGTTGATTCAAACAGCAGGCATTCTTTGGAGTCAGATGGGAGGAATTACGTGGTTTGGTTTCATTTCAGTTCAGTGCATTGGGGAAGACAGTATTTCAAATTATGCTGGGAAGGATGAACAAGCAAGTATTACGTTATGTATCATTCTTCTTCTGCAGCTCTTAAAATTCCTTTTTGCACACTTTTTTATGCTGAGGTCTGTGTTCCCGTGTGCTGGGATACGGCATGTGTGCACTTCTAAATGTGAAAGTAGAATAATCCTGTAAACTACTTCTTATAAAATAATTTTGTCAGATTTTTTCCTCCTATATCAATTTTTGGACTTCTTGATATGAATCACTTTGAACATTAGATTGCACGAGTAATGAAGGCAGAATGTATTGTGTTAAGAACAAAGCTGTATGAATGACTTAGTAGGACAATCTGTGGCAAAAAGGCTACTGTGTAATTTAAAAAAAAACAACCCCAAAAAACATTTTGGTTTGAGTAGTGTAAAATAACTGCATTTTATATTTTTGTCTTCTACTTTATTTTGTAACCTCAGCGTACTTCAGTGAAAAATGTTGCCTGTTGTAACATGGTGCCTATTATGTTTTCCTCCCCTTCTCCTTATGTCCCTGTGCTTACCTATCAAAAAAAGAAGCATTTGTCTTATATGCGCCTCCTAGTTTCCTGTGCATCTCTTAACACAGGTTATCTCACCTTGTGTCCTCAGAAAGCCTAGAGTAGCAGTGTCTAGACATTGTTATCAATAGATTAATGCTCATTGAACTTGCATTATTTTAAAGAATAGTTCATCTTGAAATGGGTCCTTGTGTAGGAAACAAAATTCCAGGTTCCTTATATCATCTCATATGCAGTCTTGTGATGCCAAGGTCTTGGGTCTGTTCTGATTTACAATATGTTGAATAGCAAAGCAGTTCAACCCTTCTCTTGCAAGTGATGATTGTGAAGCTAGGAATGCATTGAAAATACATATTAATTAATTTGGTATCTTTAAAAGTATTTTCTGTCTTCAGCTTTTAAGTGTTTTGAAGTCTTCTTCTACCCATTAATGCTTGCTGGTTGTTTTTTTTGTTTGTTTTTTTTTTTTTTTACTGTTTATTTGAATTTTTCCATTTTACTACTTTTCCTTCAGGGCTAGTAATAACTAAGTTAAAGTCACAGTATAAGTTTGGTTCTTATCCTGGTTTGATATCATGTAACTCTAATCCATCCTGTTGATAAAATAACCACCTTTAGCCACAGCAAACTGCAGTATCACTTTTAAGCAGGTCAACTACTGAAGTGATAATCCCATGGCAGAAGAGGATGTATGAGGCAATAAATTTCAACTTGTTTCATAAACATGGAGACCTGTAACTCCTCTGTTTGTGCCTCCAGGAGACATTTACTTGTCTGTGATACAGCAGCTTCTTTGGGGATAGTCATCTTCTATGACAAACAAAGGAAATAATTTGTGATGAATTTTTCAGGCTTACTTTTTATTTGATACTGACATAGCAAGGGAACAGCAGGAAGCATAGTGCAGCAAAAAGGCTTGAACTGCAGATGCCCTCTGAAAATCTGACTGCAGGACTGGGAAACTTTGGGGACAGGGCAGTTAGCCTGGCGGAGTCCTCAGCATCCCTCCTGGCTAAGAAACTCAGAGTTTTAGGTACATCTGTCAGTAACTGCTCCATGTGGGATGGATTGTAAAGAAGCTTGGAATTTGTGTAGAAAACAAACTGTAAAACTGCAGCATGTAGTAATTTTTATTCCTAAATAATTTATATTTAGGTGTGTTGTCCTTTTCTCTCAATGGTTTTTTTTTTTTTTTTTCTTTTAAGAATGCAGTCAGGTGAAATGAAGACTTTCTTCTGAGCTTAAAAATCTCATCTTTTATATTGCAATTGCAAAGTCCTTTTGTTTCAGCCACAAGTCTGCTAGGGTTTACTGTTCTCCAAATGAAAAAGAGATGAGTAGAAACTTGCAGTTTATTAAATTAAGTGGGTTAGCAGGACTTATACTTGTGGTTTCACCCTAGAATTTTGTGGAGTAAGATTAATTACACTAGGAGGAGATGAATATTTTACAGCAGAAGATTGGGGGGGGGTAGGTTGTCTAGCTAGTAAGCAGAGGAAGGGGCTGCATGCTTGGTCAGAAGCAGCAGCCTTTCCTGGGCTACCACCTGTTTGGAGGCAAGCGGGGAATAAAAAAAAGCTCTTTTAAATGTGCATTGCCATCCTGAGCTTGTGCCAGGTGTGGCAATGTTGTCCTATTCCCAGACTGGCCTAAATGGGAATTCAGAAATGATGTAGCAGAAATTGGTAAACACTGCAAGTATATGTTTCAGTGGTGTTGGAAAAAGAAATCATTGAAATCATACGCTTATTGAGCATCAACATTAAATTTCATTGAGTAGAGGCTATTGTGAGCAGTGGTTAATGCTGTTTCAGCACTTACGTTTGCAAACTTTCTTCTATACCTGCAGCTTCCTCAGGTGTCCAGGGGATTTATAATTGTGTTAAAGTACCTGTCTCTGAGTGTCCTAATTCATTGCTTGCAAACTGATCTCTGAAGTCAGCAGACGTATTAGTAGCACCCACTGCTGTTTTATAGCAGCTAAAGACCTTGAAGCTTTCAAAAAATTTCCAAGTGTAGAAGGTATTTATAAAAATTGACTCACTGAGAGCCAAATAAGGTCCCCTTGTGTAGTACTGGTAATTTCAGAGAGTACGATCACATTATTAGTGGAAAATCTGGCTGATGGTCTGCACATTCCCAGTTGTGGGCATGTGCCCTTTGCAGATAGGGGTAGATGCACATACTGATGAGGTCCAGTTATTCTGTGCTTGTGACAGGCTGTGAATAATGGAATTATACAATTGGATTTCCTGTGGATCATGCAAAGAGATAAATGGTGTACAAGCCACATCATTATTGATTCATGCACCATTTCCTCTTAGCTCACTCAGAGAAACACAATTACTGCTGTTACACTTCATTTAAAAGAATTGCAACTTTTCAACAGTGCAAACAGCCATTGTGTCTGAATTGATATTCTTCCTGGGCCAAACCTTAATGTGTTGTTTTACATTTTCCTGATTGTAACCAAACAAAACTTAAAAGGGTTATAAAGCTATATCTTTCCCATTACTGTTCTCCCTGTGCTGCCCTACAGAACTACAGAGCATTTTCAAAACTCAAAGCATAGCAAACACATTTCTATCACTTGTAATATACATTATTTTTATAGTTGTATAAATGATGGTATCAAATGCAGTATTTTGCTGATTAAAGACTAAAGCTGGGTTTTAGGCTCTCTGCAGACATCTGCAATTTCCATTTCTTTGAAAAAGCACAGTAAGCAGGTAGTAATCTCTAGATCCCAACATGTTTGCATGAAATTCAAGTTTTGCCCTCTCAAACTTTGGAGCAGAAGAGTCTGATTAAAAATACGGGCTATGGTACATGTTAGGGAACTGAAATGGTAGCAAGTCTTTAAACTGAGAAAGCACTGATGAAAGTGGGTGCCAGTACAGATCTCTGTGTACATGCAAGGAGGAGCACTAATGGTATGGCTGTGAAAGTGCAGTAATAGTATGAGCATACAGTGTTTGGGTTTCCAAGAAAGCTTCTGTACCAGGAATAGGGGGTTTAAGCTGTCTCTTGTGTGCTGACTCATTTTGGAAGGAGGAATTCCAAACTGCACTCAAGAAACAGAAAAAGCAGCACTTTGGGGCCAGCCAAATAAGCTCTTCCTCAGACTGTGCCACAACATTACAGAAACTGTCCTCAGAGGTACCTTTTGGCATTAATTCCAGACTTAATCCTTGAGTGAACATTGCAAAGCAGATCATAATGCATTAGATTTTAAGAACAAGTTTTCCTCTCTGAATGAGTCATACTTGGAAATATGTTTTATAATCAGGGAGAGAAGCAGTTTTGTTCAGAAATGTTCCTTTCAAATAAAAAGCACCAGGGAGGATTTGTTTTGTGCTACAGTAATTTCTGTGCTGTATTTTGTTCTGTTTCATTTACTCTCTTGAAAGAAACTTTAAAAATGACTCATCATAGTAACAAGGATTATGCAATCAGGAGCTTTTCCTTCCTTGCAGCTTGACAAATTTGTCATCTTTAGTGGGGTTTCTCTGATATAAATGAGAGAAACTGGCCTACAGTTGAGCGGTGATGGGGAGCACTGGTACTGCTGGAGGAGACAGATCTGGGGGGTTTTTGTCTCCTTGTTTGGTCCTAGTGTCATTGAAAGGAAAAGCTATTGTCAGTAAATGAAGCAGGTAAAATGTTACAATGAACTCATCAAACAATTTCTATTTTGGCCTAAATTGCTTCTCAAAAAAATTACATGTTAAAGCCAAGTTATACAGAGATGCTTCACATTGACAGAGGACAGTGGGACTTCACCAGTGACTTTGAAAGAAGTAGAGTTGGGGTTAGGGTGAAATGTCTGCCTCCATTTTGACATATCTAGGTGGCTCATTTTTATTATTTATGTTCAAGGAAAAAGCTATCTAAAAGCTGATTTATCAAAATATTTCCACTTGACAAGCCAATATTTTATGAGAAAAAAAGTGTACAACTCATGGAAGTTTTACAGTCTACCAAACTTGGAGCCTCATTTTTGGCTTTGTTTTATCCTTGGTGATATTTTAAGACATCGAACACAATTACAAATCTGTATATCTTCAAAGATTTGAAAAGAAGGCAAGGCCAGCTTGCCACTCAAACTGTTTTGCAACAGCCCAGTCCTTGCACTTGTCCTGTCAGGTCGATTTTCTTCATCTGCCCTTTCCCTAGAGAGTTTATCTCTTTAAGCGATGTAATTTATCACTTTATGTGATGTAATTTATAAATCCAAACAGTTACTGCTTTAGCTACTGGGTCACTAAATGACTTCACTCCAGAGTATCTTGGAATACAGCTAACATATATAGTCTAGATATTTCCAGAGTATATAGGAGATGGCACATAAAAAATCTATAACTTGAGTTGTTCCATTAAAATCCAAAAGATACAACTTGGTTTTTGAATGAAATACACACTTATTAGTGAAAGGGTCGTAAATATTTTATGAGTGCAATCTCCATAGAAGGGATACTGAGATGTACAGAAATAACTGCGAAGGCTATGGGTAAAACTAATGCAGCAGTAGAAGATGTAAGAAGGGTAGGTTAGCGTCTGGGCACGGCTCTGGGAGAGGAGTGAGTGCAAGGAGTCTGAAAGCCTGTCATTATATTCTTTTGATTTTGGGTACAGGGCTCATTCCTCTGAAGCAGAGTGAAGCTTCCTGCACACTGCTGAAAAAAGTCATCCCACGATTTGGCTGTAAAGGAGAAATTACACTCTGTTCTTGCTGTGGTGCCACTGCCTGTATTAGCTGTGAGGAAGGGCAAATTTGTGTGTACTAGGAAGGATAAAGCTCATCTCTGTTCATGTAAAGAGGCTTTCCAATGCTTCTTGCCAGGGCTGAAAACTGGAGGTTTATAGTGCCAACAGAAACATTGGAAAACCCAGGAGCCTGTGCCTCTGAGAGACATACTGTGTGCCTGCCAGCTATCTGAGGATTTGAGGCTTGGCAGAGCCAGACATGTGACACCCCAGTTCTGGCCCTCGTGTGTTACTGGTTTTAATAAATCAACAACTGTACAGATGGGAGTTTTGTTTTGTACCAGTGTTTCCCTTGTCTGCCTGTTGGGTCCTGCTCTCCTCCCAGTACTTATGGGCAGCAGCTCTCTGACTTTGCATTGTGGTAGCCGTTCTCCTTTTTGACCCATGCGTGGCCATGATAAACATGCCTATCAGTGTCAAATTGCTTCATACACTTCTGTTTAGGTGGCATTTGCTTTTTCATCAGAGCTGTGAAACAGTGTCTCGCTTGCAGTTATTTCTGTGAGCATTTTCTGCTTGTTTAAGGAGTCATGACCATCCACAAATTGTGGTTTAAACCCAGCCAGTAACTCAGAACCAAGCAGCTGCTCGCTCACATAGCACCCAGGGAAACCAAGCAGATGAGTGCATGAGCTTTTATGCTTTATTTAGTGCATGTCAGTAGAGAGCTTTCAGTTGTTCTGGAGCACTGATGTTCCTGGTGACTGACAGCATTTGTTCTTCCTCCCATTTTGTTCCTTTATGTTCATAACAGACTCCTGCTCCTGTGTGTTTGAGCTAGTTTGAGAGGCAGCAAGATCTGACGAGCAGGAGATCACAGCCGTGTGCTAGGAGAAGCCAGCCAAGCCTGTGAGCTGGCAGGAGGAGCCTGCAAAGATTGAGCAGATGCACTGCTCTGAAGATCACTTAGCTAACTGAGCCCAAGGATGGCAGCACAGACCCATCTAAGGGGATGCAGTGGTCAAGGGTTGCATATATGCCTCGCTTCTGTTTTGTCCTTGGTGATTGCTTTGAGTTTTCCCTGTTTAAAAAACTAATCTGTTGGTTTTTTTCATTCAAGTTAAATCATGGTCAGGAGCTCACTGTGAGGAGATAATTTAGGGAAATCCATTGAAAAGCCTGGAATGAGTCGGGATCCTGCACGCTTTTTTTTTTTTTTTTTTTTTTTTTAACTCTTGTATTTGCAGCGGCAGCTCTTGGGATGCACTAATTTCAGAACAATCTCAGCCTCCTGGGTGAACCTTTTATTGGCTCAGGGAGAGAATGATGATCTGTATGCAGTTGGTAGTGTGGTATTACAAACTCCAGTAATTGCACCCAAGTGTTATCTTAGAATGATGTAAAGGGATGTGAAAGCGCCAAGCTGGTGTAACATTGCAGTGTGGCTGGAAGCAGATGTTTAATTAGATATTTGTGCTCTAAGGGCTAAAAGTTATGTAGAGCATTTAAAAAAAATACTCTTGGTCATGTTATGCAAAACTACTGTCTTCTGTGTCTTGAATAATTGACTGCAAAGGGTCTGTGTTAAAGCTGTAAAGATAAGAACATTTTATTGGTTGAGAGGCAGCAAATTATCTGCTAACATAGTATCTGTTAACAAAAAAATTTAATAAATAACATTAAGTTGCCTTCCCATGGAGTTGGTGTTACCATGAAGGACTGATATACCCCCTGGACTAACTGTTAGTGATTTACCATTTACTGATATACCCCCTGGACTAACTGTTAGTGATTTACCATTTAGATTAGTTCAGGATGAAGGACTAGATGTGCATTTTTGATCTCTTTCAGTTGCATCTGTGATTCTGTGATACAATCTCAACCCCAAGAGGAGGATGTGTATCTCAAAACTGCCTGTGCTATCAGTGGGGTTGCATTTCACAGTGAAAGTCCATGATCTGAGTTACTTTCTGTGAAAGATATGTGAGAAAACTTTCCTCATATCTTGCAGGCAGCGCAAATCAAGAATGCTAAAGATCTTTAGACTTGCACCTCAATTTTTAACTTGGCAGCAATGGAGAATGTAAACCTTGTTCTGCCAAGAAATGGCCTTTAGCTGTTTATTGTTGTAGTAGTTTTCGTATTTGTATGCTGCAGATAAGAGAACCAGCATGAGTAAATAGCAGAAAAGTATTTATTTTCTGCCCCTTGAGTTTATGCAAGTTCTTATTTGCTGAAATCAACACAAATTAACATGGGATATATAGTTAATTTAAAACTGCTGTCCAGTCCAAAAACTATTTTCAAGTGACCGGCAAATAACGTGTTTGATTTGTGCACGTGGCAGCCTGGGTTTTATTCCAAAGCATGAGACACTTGCCAGGCGCATGCAGCAGTGTTGATGTTATTTATGTCATTTGGCAGACTGATTGAATTTGTTGAATTCAATACATTTCATTGAAATGCAGGTAGGCAAGGTACATTTGCATAATGTATATTTTATATGGACACATGCGCAGCCTGAAAATGCATATTAGACATTAGTGGTGGGTAAAAGAGCATTTGAGATTGAAGTGGAGATTTTGGCCAATCCCACTGGCACTGGGTGCTGGACATCAGCAGGGTCAGCTTGGCTCAAAGGGCCAAAATTCTACAAAATTCCCAGAGTGTTAAATGCCCCTTCATAGCCTTCCTGCCTAACCTGTAGGCCTGCCTAGTTCTTTTCTTTCTTTTCCTGCCTCCTCTCTAGTGTAGGTTTTGCATTTGTGAGCAGCTCCTACTGGCCCTGATGTCTCTGTGCACTGATGGCTGTTGCCAGACAGAGCTCATACTGCGTTTGCCAAGCATGCACACCTTCACATTAAGCGAAAGGTACATGCGAATGTGTACACTGCTCATGTGCCTTGCCTAAATTAGTGCAAAATTCCCCAAAATAGGTGTTGAGACTTGATTTACTATGTATGCTTGGTATATACACTATATTCTCTGTCTTTGAATCATTACAGTATCTCTTTGGGAATTGCCTGTCTGTTTTAGACTCCTTTGGACAGTTTCTGGAGTACTTTTTGTGAGGAAAAGACAGTTCTTGAAGTGGATGTTCTCTAGAAAATGCTGATGCTGTCACTGTGCCAGCTCCATTTGGCGGGCATCAATGCTGTCTTCTTCATGGGGAGATCTTGACGAAAGAGCTGCTATCAATTCCAGTGCTTTACAGCTGTTGAATCTTGCTGTTGTAAGCTGTGTGTTTGAAACATTGAGAGAGAGGCAGCTTGCTTTTTTGCATGGATTTTGGCAGTTTTTTCCCAGAAGCCTGATGCTGCTATGAGGTGTCAGCCTTCTTATCATGGGAATCTCTAACTGGCAGCATGGTAGCTTCAAGCAAATTGTTCATGGTGCCAACACCTTGCATTTACAAGCCATGTCATGCATGAGGTCGTAGCATAGGGATTTTTTTGTAGTTTCCCTCTGAAATGCTGTGGGATAAAATACAACACAAGCTATTTATACTTTTGAAACTAGAGGAGGAATCAGTGAGGTCGCTTGAGAATATTTGGTCAAGATATAGCTTTGAAAATATTTCCATCCTGCTTTAGGTATTTGTTGTGGTGTCTACTCTTCAGTAATGAAGATGATAATTCTTGTGAAGTGGAACAAGATCAGAGAGAGAAAAAATTAACTTTCTGATGGCTTATACCAAAATGAAACTTTGCTATATCCAGAAAACTTTGCACTGATTTTTCTTCCTCCTTTGATTCCAAGCATGACTGATAATTTCTGTAATAATTAACGGTTCATGCAAAATTGAGATTCACATAGTGAATGCTTACTTTAGTATCCTCCAACCCTCTTTCTGTTGACCCTTGCCTTCAAAGGGTAAACATAGCAGGACAGCTTTTTGGATCCAGTAGCTGGTGCAGGAGGGAACAGTGTCTTCATGAGATCTGGTAGGTCTGTTTGCTTCTATACTGGCAAACATTTGGGAAATGGTGTGAATTTTCTAATGTTTAAAAAGCT
This sequence comes from Psittacus erithacus, assembly GCA_009867235.2. NCBI lineage: Eukaryota > Metazoa > Chordata > Aves > Psittaciformes > Psittacidae > Psittacus > Psittacus erithacus. The sequence continues at coordinate 4,586 of WYDI02022518.1, read as the reverse complement.
ATATTTGGAGCTTTTGGGTTCCCTGCAATGGTTCCAAGCCTCTCTTTTCTGTATAATTTTCCTTAAAAGAAGTTTAGTTGAAAAACAAGCAGCTATGACAAGGTTTTCCTGTGTGCAGAAAGAGGACTTTTTTTTACCTACAACTTTTATAAACCATAGAAGCCGATGGGAAGTAAGTTCTTGGAGGAAAATTTCTATGTATACAGGGAATCTGAGGACAATGTTAAAGTCTTTATTACATTGCATGAATACAAGGATCATTTGTGCTAGACATAGTGAATTACTGTCTTTTCAGCCCAGGGGTGAAAAAGCCTATCTGAGGTAAAGGTAAATGTGGAATGAACTCTACTAAAAGCAGTATACAAGGTCCAGGGGGTACAAACTGAAATTGCACTGAATGAGAAACAGGCATATAGCAGCCCCACCACTTGCAAGTGGAGATAAGCACCCACCATGGGTGAGTTGGGAGTGCAGTGAGATTGCTTGTGGCTGCTCACTGAAAGGCAGTGCCTGCAGGGCAGTGTTTTACGGTCTGCATCAAAGAGTGGCTGTGACCATGACTTCCAAACTTTGCCTGTTTTGTACTTGTAAGGTGCTTTCAAGCTATGCTGTGTCTGGGATGACTCTTGAATTTGGAAAATGCTGAGAATACAGAGGGATCTGTCTTGTTTGAAAGGAATTTCCCAGCAGATTCAGTGAAGATGTTTAAAGCTGGGTGTGGTTGTTGTGTATCCCCATTTTTTTATAAATCCGTCCAAATAACTGGTGGTTCACCAAGTTAAGGTGTTGTGTAAGTCTGGACTTCTATAAATGTATGAAAATATTTAATCACAGACCATTCTTGCATGCTGGATTTTATACACACCTATATATCCATGTATGTATGCACACACGTATAGACAAATATTTCAGAAATATAATACTGCACTTCTATCCAGCTGGAAATGCCTACGAGTGAATGTATTTGAATGCCTGCCTAAATTATTGATGGCGATTATAGCACTGCTAAATCCAAATCAGTTCACACATCCTTTTAAATGTTGAAATTATTTCCCTACTAATTTTAACAAGTCTTCTAGTTTTACTGTTTTGGAAAAAAACCCAAAACTCAACTAAATTCCAAAGCAGCAGAATCCCCAACTTACCAGAACCTATTGGCAGAAGGCAAAAACACCTTTGTGTGTCATTGGCTTTGTTTTTATTTACATAAGGGAAAGATCAGGTTAATGTAATTCAAAAATGAGTGAGTTTCTACGGTATGCAGATTTATAACGCGTCTCTATGCATTAACACAGGAAAATCCTGATATGTTGTGCTTTTAATAGTATCAGTCCTGCAATATGCTCATTAGGGTCGCATGTTCTCTTACAATTTGTTAGCAGGAGCCTGTACAAAGTGTTCAGGCTCTGAATCAGTCTGTGATGCTTAGAGCCAAGTTGAGGACGGTGGAGAAGGAAAATCAGAGCCTCTGGTACTGATGGTAGGCACATGGAAATGAAAATACAGCAGTGATGCATAAGCTCCCACGACTGCCAGAAATGGGAGCCAGGTTATTCTCGGTTGTTCAGGCTTTTCTTGGCTCTTGCTCCTTCCCCTGCTATGCCAGCAACACGTATTTAATTCAGGTCAATGTTGGCAACTTGTTTCCAAGAACACGGGATTTTTGTGCACCTCTTATGAATTTTCTCTTAGGAAAAGCCTCTAAATGTGAAAAGAAACAAATTGATTTTTCTGAGGAATCTCTGAATAAATAATGGAGGGTTGGCATGTGGAGTTATAGGTTTGCCATCTGGTAGTACAGCCCCCGGCAAATTGTAGCACATTGTCTTTATGGCAAGTAAAAGCTTATTTGCTGAAATGGACTGTTATTTCATTGCTTTAGCACTGAGCAGAAGCGTGGAAAATGATGAGCAATTTACTGGAGAGTTTTTGATGTGAGTATCTCTTGTGGGGAGAAGCAGCCTAATGGAAGCAATGAGTTCTTTAAAACAAAATTGATGGGCCACCATAAAAAAGTGTTTAAATTCTCTGCTAGTTTATCTTACTGAAGTTCATTCTTTTCCATTCAGGTTATGCATCCTTGCAAGATGCACTTTCCTATTTCATAGAACATCCTATCGGTATATCACAATGCACTGTTTGTAAGCTCTCTGAGGATGTTTGGTGAAGGTTTGTTTCTCCAGGAAACAAAACTAAGTCACCACAGCTAATATCATTGCATTTTTTAGGGAGCATAAATGATGTGACAAGATAAGGAAACAACAGCTTTATATTGTAAAGGTTTGAGAGGAGCAGCAAATTGCATATAGGCTGTATTGTTGGCTCTGCTTTCCTAAAAAAATAACCACTGGAAAATGTTTTTCCTTGCTTAGTTATTTGACAGTAGTGGCAAAACCCAGTTTGCAATATGTGTAGATGTACATGATGAGATCAAATCTGGAGAACTTCTAATGCAGATTTACATGATTAGTAATTGGATAAAGAGGTAGAAAAGAACTGGAGGTGTTATTAATAACAGGGAAGGAAACAGGCTGGGGAAGGGATTTTGACTTTTTGAAGCAAGATCTTGCTCCACAAAGCAACATTTACCAATTCATAAACAGGAATTTTCATTTTATTGGTTTTCTTTTTTTCCCCCATGAAAAAAGACAAAGCGAAGACACTGTAATGAGCTCTCTGGTGGCATTGTTAACCTGCTTCTTGTGGTTGTTTTTGTTGTTTGGGTTTTTTTGGTTTTGTTTTTTCTTTTTTTGCCTACTCATGAAGGGTGCTGAGTTGCTGGCAGCCTGTTTACTGATGCGAAGTGGAGGCAACTTCGACATTACTACACCCTTAGGTCATCTCCAGCACATTCCTAACTGGCCAGCCGCTCCCTTGAACCATTAAAACTTAATACCTGTCTGGTATTTAGCTTATCTGAGAAGTCTTTTAACAAGTCTATCTGTCAATGAGAATTGTCTGAGCTCTTGGCTGCTCTGCTGCTGATGATTTATCTTGTATTGGATATCTCACTGCTACCAGTAGTAGTGACAGATTTCAGCTTTAAGTAGAAATCTGACTGAAACTTTTCATCAGCTTTTTTTGTTTGGATATCAAACACGGTATTTACAAGGAAGCAATGTAATAATAAAAGATTGTTTAGCTTTTGCTGTAGATAGCAACTGATAAGGCTGTTTCTACCTTTCTCAAAAGCCACCCTGTTAGTTTTGCTACCAATGTAAAAAATGCTTCCAAGTTTAAAGAGGTCAAAATCCCCTTTCTCATTAATAGGTGTTTCCCCTTTGAAAAATATGGCTGCTATATTGAGGACAGAATGCTGAGCCCTCCTTAAGCAGAGACTTTCCTTTCAAAAGAGACTTTGCCCTTTCATCTACTAGCTTCCAGCCTTAAAAAGAAAAGACTGAGTATGTGCCTTCTTGTGAAAGGCAGCAGAGACATAGAAAGGGTATATGGCTTGTACAGTGTCCAGCAAGATGTCTTAGGCAGCAACAATAAGAACCAGACTCCATATTTCAAGAGTCCAAGTACATTTCCTTAAATTTTGTCCTTTTTTGTCCTATCTTCCCTTTCAGATGCAGCTTTGCTGCAGCTGTCAGGGAGAGTTTAGGTGGCTTCTTTGCTCTGGTTAAACTGAAAGTGATGTTGAATGTCAGATACTATTTATCCCCAAAGGGAAAATACAGAGTCTTCCTAGCAAATCAAATTTTTCTTGTATGTGTCATTTCAGAGAATCTCTGCAGCGAACCAGTGTTTCATAACACAATATTGATTTATTGTTCACATGCCACAAATCTTCCACAAGGAGGTCAAATGACAGAATTTATGGAGAATTTATAGCTTAGAATGAGGGAGCAGATAGACATATGTCTAAAAGCTTTGGCAGTTAAGTTATAGGATTTTTTTTTTCTATTGAATGTGGAAAAGTGATATTTCATAAGGTACATTTGGGCTTATGTCCTGTACTCTCATCTGTTGTTTTCTCAGTTAAAAATCTCACAAAGTACTAACTGCTGAATGTAATGTACTTGCTGTAATAATGTATGCAGAGATGCTTCTGATCGGTGCATAGTATTTGGCTTGCACAACAGCAACAAAAACAGCAATAAGTTTAGGCTGGAAAATTACTTCTTTTGTAAGAATGGCATTAAATTACCTATTGCTTACACTTAGACTTTTGAACTCTGTCATCATTAATTAAGCTCTGTTGTGGTTTAAGCCCAGCTGGTAACTCAGTACTGCGCAGCTGCTCGCTCGGTCCCCCCTCTTCCTCCTCCCTGCTTCCGGAAGGATGGGGAGGAGAATCGAAAGAATGTCACTCCCACGGGTTGAGATAAGAACAGTTCAGTAACTAAGGTATAACACAGATCACTGCTGCTACCACCAATAATAATAATGATAAGGGAAATAACAAGAGAAGAGAATACAACTGCTCACCACCCGCAGACCCATACCCAGTCTGACCCAAGCAGTGATCTAGCCCTTCTGGGTGACTGCCCTCCGTTTATATAGTGGGCATGACGTGCTGTGGTATGGAATACCCCTTTGGTTAGTTTGGGTCAGGTGTCCTGTCTCTGCTTCCTCCCGGC
>WYDI02022516.1:0-26925 GCA_009867235.2 Psittacus erithacus | reverse complement strand
GACTTGTTCCAACAGTTCCATGTCCTTTTTATGTTGAGTACACCAGAACTGCACACAATACTCCAAGTGAGGTCTCATGAGAGCAGAGTAGCGGGGCAGGATCACCTCCTTCGACCTGCTGGTCACACTCCTTTTGATACAGCCCAGGATACGTTTGGCTTTCTGGGCTGCAAGCGCACACTGCTGGCTCATGTTAATTTTCTCATCAACCAAAATCCCCAAGTCCTTCTCCGCATGGCTGCTCTGAATCTCTTCTCTGCCTTCTGTGCCTGGGATTGCTCCAACCCAGGTGTAGGATGTCCTGTACATTAAAAAGAGTTGGGCTCCAAGGCATCCCTGTTTGATAGTTTAAAACCACAACTGCTACAGGTAGAGCCTACCTGTCAGTAAACTACAAAAAATTCTAAGTAACTGAAATCAGGTATTTTCTTTTGTCTCCAGGGAATTTTTGTACACATTTTCTGGTTTAAAGTCTACCCTTTTTAAAAGCATCTGGCTGGCATCTGGTACTTTTCAACTGTTACACCTTTTGAAGGACGTAGTAGAAGTGTCAAAAAACATTTTTAATGGAAAGAATAATTTGTTTCTTGAAGCTAATATATCTTAATAAACAAGTTGGTCCACACCAAATGCTCCAACCCCTCCCCATTTTAATTTTGTTGTACAAAGTAGCACGAATGGTTGTCTTGAACTTGTGTGGAATCTGACATTATCTAAACTTGAATATATATATGGTCAGTAGTTTAGCTTTTCCATCCCTGTTTCATCAATATTTCTATTTTTAACAGGATTGTGTCCTCTTAGACACCTTGCTTCCACCAAACTGTAGAGCAGTGTCCTTTCCCTACATATGCAGTTTAAGGTCTATTTATAATTTATGGTCTCTGCTCACTAAATGCTTTCCAGAAAAAGCTGAAGATTTTCTTTCTTTTTTCTCTTTCCCACTCTGTAGTGTCAGCTTTGATAAAAAAGTTTAGAGTCAAAGAAAATGTAAGCATTCTTCTCCTTTTGTCTGAAGGATATTAAAAATATTTTTTCAGATACACCTAGTATACCCACAGCAATTATTCCTTCTCCTCCATAGATTAAATGTTTATGGTAATGGATGTCAAAATACTAATCTTAGAAATTCAGAAAGAAAATACACTAAATTTTAATGATGTTCCAAAATACATAATTTTTCATGAGGGAAACATTTTTTTCCTCAGAGGTAAAATAGTCTATGTAATAAAACAGTGATTCCCAGCCACTTGGGATGGACTTTTATTGAGACTGTCTTCTGGTTCTTCTTGCCATGCTGCCTCCAAACACCCCAGATTCTTGTCTGATGCCTTCCCATGCTTGATCACTGCTGCAGTTTCTTGAACATCTGCCATCAGAATCTCACTGCTTCTCATTTTTGAGCCCCTACCGCGCTGCTGTTACGAGATTTCTTGTGGATGCCCACTTCTTCCTCATCTCTCCCCTGCGCAGGCAGTGTGTGCTCCCACACTCCCTTTTCTGCTGTCAGTCTCAGCAGTGCCAGGGCAAATCTGGGACTGATAATTAGGCACAGCTTGTTGAAGGACTCGAAGCATGGACATTCTCAGGAAAGGCAAAATGATGTCACCTGTCAACAAAAGTTCAACATAAAAGGGCATCACATCAGTTCCAGCTCATTAAACCCCTGTATTAGGAACTCCAGTCAGAAGTTTAAGTGGCTTTTTCTCTGTTTCTTCACTCTTGCAGGGGTTAAATTCAAGCAGAAATGTGGTACAGAAAATTGAAGCTATGTCTGCGTAAGACCTTCTCTAAAGGGACTTTGTGTGCTTAACTTTTTGCTTTTACATTACACTTTCTATTAATGTGCTTTACCTTTTCAGAAGGTCCTTGCCTATATTAAAGAGAAGTTTTCCTCAAAGGCAAAGTAATTCCTCTTTTAATGGCTCCTTTGATAAGTATTGTTAGACATGAAATAGTAAAGCAAGCATTGAGAGATAAGATCTGCTTCCTGAAAAAAGGAGGAGAGAAAATAGGCTTTTTGGGAAATTACAAAGCTGACCTTGCTTTTGTTTCTGACATGAAAGCGTGTACTGATTTGAAGTTTAAGATATTAATGATGCAGTACTGTGAGGCTGTGTCACAATTTAGTTAAAATCCATGTGATTACAAGTGGAATTAACAGTGGTTTAAACTATTTTGCTTTTCAGTTGCCTAAGTTCTTTAGCAGCTTATGAGTAGGAAAATAGTCATGACTACAGAAAGAAGTCATAGTGCATCTTAGAGTTCAACAAAGCGTTCTAGCTTTATTTGTTTGATCATCCAAGATATTTGGGTCTGAGTATTTTTATTGATGATGAAGAAATTACTACTATCTGTTTACCAGAGACAAGTGGACACTTGTGACTTCTCTGTAACAGACTATGAAATGAAATAATGTAAAGAGATACTTGAGTACAGGAGGCAGGACAGTTTCCTGGCTAGGGAAATGGAAAGCAAGTTTGCTGATGTGAGTCTTACCCTTGGCTTTACTGCTGATTTACTTGAGTAGAAGCTCTTGGCAGCCCGTGTCATTGGTCTGTGCCTCTGTCCCATCTGTAAGGTCAGAAAAAATCAAAAAGACATGTTTTCTTTGTAAACAGACTATATTTCTGAAGGAAAAGTGATAGAGCTAAACATGATTGTCAAGAAAGGCAGATGCCATCTTTACAAAGGCAGGAATTTTCATACAGTTCCATTGCATGGCTATTCCAATTAAGGAATAATTCTCGCGATTCCTTGTTATATTTGTGATCTCAGAGTCCATTTTCTCCTAAATTCTCAGTCCATTGAGATCCCACTGGCAATTACAGCAGCTTACATTTGCTAAGATGTTTATTCAGAAATGAAATAGAAATAACTTCAATGGCATGGTGCTGACTAATTGTCTGAGAATTGGACTTTATTTGCAACATACATGTTTTCTTATGTTCCTTTCATTATAGTATAAACTTGTCAGATGCAATGATTGAAAGAACTCTTGTTTTGCTGTTAGGATAACTTTTGTCTATTCCCTGGATTGTAACAAGGCCTTTTTCTGAGATTATTTTGGACTATTGGTGAAGAAAGGGGCTTTTCATCATCTGTTGAATTCTCACATTTGATTTCTGGCACAAAGAATTTGCTAAATTTGCTAAATGTGAGCTTAGGAAGAGTTAAAAAGTACATACTTCTCTGTAGCTATGTACATGAAAGTGATTAGGCAGCCAGCAATTTATTTTATTTATAGTATCAGTGGAAGTATGACATGTGCTAAATAATTATCTATAAGCATATGAAAGCTTTTGTAAAGTTTTTAAAATATAATCTTCAGTATTAATGTATTTACATAATATTTCATAAAAATACCCAGAGGGGCTTGTCCATAAACTAATCATGAAATACAGAGAAAATATCACCATCTTACCTTCAGCGTATCAGGCAGCATTTAGAAATGAAATTTCAGGCTTCTCATCCCCCTAAATTTCTCTGCTTCTGTCTTTATGATAGAAACTCACAGTAATAGGCCCTGCCATCTGCTTCTATATATTTTACATGAGTTCTAACATTTTGTTTTTAGAACCTGAAAGATGAGTAAAATGTCAAGTCACCCAGAGAATAATCATAGGCATGACAACTCAAATGTTATCTCAGCTTGTCTGTACAAAAACTGGTTCACAGCAGGCCTGTCTTCTCGCTCTGTGCAGACTGAGCAGGTACACTGTTGATATTAGCCAATAGGTTTTCATATACCACCACACGCTTTACCAGAAGATGTCCTGTTGATTTCAATGAAAGTATGTGGCCAAAAAAACCGAGCGGCATCGCTTTCAAAATTTGCTCTGTAGAAGGTGAACTTCAGATTTCCTTTAGCGTTTTGTGTTATTTAGGTGTAATTTGGAGTGTCGTCTTGTGACTGCTGGTTTAAATAAAATGCAGCCACCAGACATGTCATTGAGGCGATATGGAGGTAACTACACTAGCAAAACTAAATCCCAGCAAAGAAGTGAACTCTCATTTTGCATTATGGACTTTTTGCAGCCCTTTTCTCACCTTCTGTTTGAAAGCCTGGGTTGGCAACTCTGGTCAGCCCTATAGCTGCAGTATGCTGGGGAGGTGCAGTGAAGATAGTCTTCCAGGTTGTGTTTCTCTGGTTTCAGCTGATCTTTGTTTTTCCATCATGCTGAAATTAGACTGGAGCTGACAAGCTGAGAATGTGTTAGGTACAGGAGAAGACCTTCAGCTCAAAAAATGCTCACACTTCTTAATTTAATTAGGAGGTCAAGAACCATGCAGCCCATTCATGCCACCTTGCTGTCAAGCTGCTCTCAGAATATCCCTTCCAATTGACGGTATCTACAGTTAACATAAGTGTATAGGCATATTATTTGCTTCCTACATTTTTAGCTGTGCAAAGATATAAAATTACTTAATTAAATAGGTTCCCAGCAAATCAAGGATGATTTTCATAATCTTCTGTGGATTTCATACCTTTCATTAGAATAAGAAGTCTCCTGGGTGATCTTTGCACTCTCAGCCTGTGCGAAAGCCCTCATTACAGTGTTGCAAGATTTTTCTCTGAATATTTCCTTCAGAAGTCTCAGGCTTGTTGTCAGTTATCTCCATTGTGTGCTTCATTTTAGTCATTCCTTTAGAAAGTCCCTTGTTCATAGGACATTTTTCAGGCTTTCCAGTGAAAGATGATCTTTGTTACCAGTACTGTGCTTTGAAACTGCTTCTACTGTTGTTGCTGGAGCTACAGTGAAGAAGATGACCGTGGGAAGGCCAAGTTGCTTCCAGATCTGAGATGACCTTAAGAAACAGAAGGCAGAAAAATGATGGTTCTTTCACAGATTTAGTTTTGTGATTAATATATATTTCATGAATATGCTTAGACATAGCATTCTGGTTCACTGAAATAGTGAACCAGGCAAGTACTACTGATGGCTCAGAATTGAAACCACTCATGTTTTATCAGCAAAACTCAAATTTGCAGTCCCCCAGGATAGAGACAAATGACTGTCCCATTGCTTCAGATCAGCTCCCACAAGCACCGGCTTCCCCAACCCAGCCCCGAGCTACAAGCTTAGCGAGCTCGCTGAGGCCTCAGATACATGTTAGCAGAGGGCCAAAGAGCAGCTGTATTCCTGCATTGGTCAGCACTGTAGTCTCCCAGTAGGGCCAGGTGAAAATGCTCAGCTCTGGAAAAGGAGTGGTGGGAAAGGCAAGCACAGAACTGGGACATATGCACCAGCTGTGGTGTGTGGCCATCGCTTACTGGGAGTGGAAGCACCGCTGGGCCTGCTGCCTTGGCCTTTTCTTGAGGTTGGTATGCAGGGGAGCCCCTGCTACGGTCACCCTTTGCTTGATTTGGTCACCATCATGTTATAGGTATCTTAGTGTAAGGAAACAGGCAGATGGAGATCGTACTTTTATTAACAACTGATACAGATGAGCCCTGGTAAAGACCTCAAGAAGAGCTCATGTGCCCAGAAGTTTCTCTAATAAGGTGGATATTCCCTCTATCTGTAAAATGGGTAATTTTAAAGAACTGTAACTTGGCTGTACTATGCCTCAATCTAAAGCTGGGCTTGACTTCCACGCTAACATTTTCTTGTCATTGGCATTCCAGTTAAAAAAAAAAAAATAGACAAATTACTCATTTAATGAAATATCCAAAGAAACTCGTAATTAAATTGCTGCTTCATATTTTTCAGAACACCAGATTGTCATTGAATTTCAAGAGTGGGAAGCCTTCTAGACCTTTAAACCTCTGAAAATCTCCAGTGACTTTTTGTGCTTTTAAATACGTTCCCCTTTTTTAACATGCTTAGTTAGTCATTTCTGACAATAATAATACTTTTAATCACTTCTTCTACAGTGATCACTGTACTATAATGTATGTTGACTTTGAAAACTTTGGTGTATAATTATTTCCTTTTCTTTCAAAGGTACTACATAAGTATCTGCACAACTGTGTGTCTTTTTGCTGTAGTTGGCCATGCACTTCTGATGTGCTGTGTTCATTGTCACAAATCTCCAAAGTCCAGTATGCTCATAAATTACCAACCATCAAGTGCTCAGCTGAAGGCAGGTTGTCTGGAGGAAGGTGCGCTCCAAGTCTCATTTTAGAGGATGCTTTTTGCACCTCCATTTTGGTTTTGCTTTGCAAAGTTTATTTTGCATTGAAGAGCTAGGTTTCTTTGTTACATCTGGAAAACTGAACAGCAGCAGGGTGTAAGAGTTTAGGAGGTAACTCTTGGAAGCTATATGTAAATCTTGGGCAAGAAGAGCATATTGAGATCAGGGTTTTCTGACTCTTGAATGTGATGAATAATAGCTTTCCCCTTTCTTCCTGCATGCATGTTTGTACTGATCTGGTGCAATTACGTGTATGCTGACAGCCAGTGTGCTGTGTGAGAAATGTCTCCGAATTTGGGGGAATTTAGGATTAAGTTCTTTGATATGGAATAGGCTTCATCTAGCTTTCTGGATTTTTTTAATTTTTTCATTGCTAGTGATTTTGAAGCATAACTAAAATGCTATGTATGTACTTGACCTGAAATAAAAAAAATACAGATGTAGGTCATCCTAGCTATTCGTCTTAGTGAATGGAGCAGCAGCTGGGGGCACAAGAGATCTGAATTTCATTCCTGGCTGTATTCCAGGTTTACTGAGTCATCAGTGGAAGATCTTTTACCTGGAGTGTACTTTTGTTTTCCCATTTCATGATTCAGAGAGTAAAACAATATTTAGTAGTGTAACCTTTATGAGGAAAACAATGGGGTTTTTAATCTTTAAACGTCAATGAAAGTATCTTTTACTACTTTGTCATATATAATGAGCTGTTTTAAAATAGCTAAAGCAATTGAAAAGACATTTCTGTAAAAGTATCTATATTGTTATATTAAATTTGTGCCAGGTGTGTTTCCTACATGTATGTTTATATAGTGGGTTGTTGTTTTTTGGTTTCGTCTTTTTCAGGCCCTGCTTGACACTCAGAATCTTTTGAGAGCTCAGATTACAAATTTTACTTTCAACCTGGGATTTTCAGGGAAATTTTATCACACAGGTAAGACTGAAATACTAAAATCGCTTCTGTTTTGTTGGTGTTTTTTGTAGTATGAGGACAATAGAGTTTAAGGGTCTGAGTAGAGAGAAGCATTTCCTTCATAATAGTTGTATGTGTATATATGAGACAAAAAGTGGTGGTATATTGGGAAAAAAACCCCTATACTTTATGGTAATGACTCGTAATAGCATAGAATCATTGATCATGAAACTGGTCTGGCATGCTTTCTCAGTGTGGTCGTCACCTCTATATTTTGGGAGGCATATAATGGGAATTTTTAGCAATTACACATCTTTTTTTTTCCTCCTTGGGGGGTCAACCTATGAAGGAGGCATTCCCTCACACCCTCTGCTCCCCTACCAGGCTATTTACAGCAGCATCTGAGAATGCTAAAGGTTTTGGATATCCTTTAGATACCCTTAAAACCTGCCTAGTGCTTTTGCTGGGAATCAGCACGTTGTCACAAATACAGCATGTATTTTACCCATGACCATACCACCCTGAGAACACTCTGTTTCATCTGATCTCAAAAGTTAAGCTGGGTCGGGCTTGGGTCTTGTCTAAGATTAACAGACAATCTGAGAGGACCACCAAGAGATTTTTTTCCCAAGGCTGGACAGTCATGAGTGGCAGGGTGTGTGGGATCGTATGGCAAGCACCTGGGCCAGTGGGCCCCTCCAGTGCTTTGGAATTTCTCCCCTGAACAAGTGCGAAGTCCGGAAAAATTAGCAGAACAGTTAGACAAGGTGTGCTGTTTTCCTGGCAGTACCAGAGAGAGACAGCTTACAGCAATGTGCTGGGGCTTGGCCTGCACCTACAGAGCATCTTTGGAAAAGAGGGAGAAGAAGAGGGAAGAGTGAGCAAGCAGCTGTGTGGTTCTGAGTTTCCAGCTGGGTTTAAACCACTTCAGAGATTTGGTTTTTTTTGTTGTTTTTTTTTTTTTCTTTTGCAGGGACTGAGGAGGAAGATGAAGGCGATGACCTGCTGTTGAGATCTGCAGATCAGTTTTGGTGGTTTCCCCATATGTGGAGTCACATGCAGCCTCACCTCTTCCACAATGAGTCATCACTGGTGGAGCAGATGATCCTCAACAAAAAATTTGCCTTAGTGAGTTGTGGTTTTGCATTTTATATTGAATTTAGGTATTCAGAAAACATTCCTATTTTGTTAGAAAAGTCAGTCTTTGTAGAATTTGTTTTAATCTCAGTGAATCGAAAAAAAATAATTAGGATAGAATGCTTTTTTCAGTCTGTTTTGTGGTATGAAAATTCTGTTTCTCTACAGTTTGGATTTCCTTCTCAAGTAAAGTTTGGGGGGGAGTTTATTACTTTATGAAAAATTTTGAGTGGAAACATCCTTTCAGAATGAAGAATAAATATGGTCGCATCTTGGAAAGTCAATATAGATAAAAATTATATTTTATTATTTTTCTAGAATAACCCATTGTTTAGATTAGAAAATATCCACTTTTCTGAAGGAATAAACGCTCCATCAAAACATGCCAAATGACTTTATGGAAACAGTGCATGTTAGGATTAACATGCCATGTTACGGCATATGTGCCATATTTTCAAAGATGCTTTTCTGTGGTGATACAGGATAAGATCTTATCTGTTCCCTTTGGATCAGCTTTATAAAAACCTGTTTTGAAAAGCATTTTAGTAAACTTTTTTCACAGAAAAAAAAGAAAAAAGAAAAGGAGTATCAGAATATAAGAATAAATAAAACCATATCTTTAGGTCTGAGGATACTAGAGAAACAGACTTACCTTTTCTTTACAGTTAATTTCATGCATTAAAACCCAACCAGATACCATACACAATACTACATATTATTTGCCTGAGGAAATTTTCATATGTAAAGACATTAAGAAGTGTTGTGTCAGAATATCTCAGCAAACATAACTTGTTTGCTGGAATACATCTACTATTCCATCACGCTAATTTAACTTTTCAGTTTTCAAAATGCACTGGTTGCTGTTCAGATGGCAGGTTGTCCTGGGTTCAGCAGTAGCAGTCATTTTTCTCCTCTTAGTAGCTGGTGCAGCACTGTGGTTTTGACTTTCAGCATGGAAACAGTGCTGATAACACCGATGTTTCTAGCTACTGCTCAGAATGTTTAGTCTGACCAAGGACTTTCTGAGCCTCATGCTGTGCCAGGGAGGAGGGGAAGCCGGGAGGAAGCAGAGACAGGACACCTGATCCAAACTAGCCAAAGAGGTATTCCATACTATAGCACATCATGCCCAGGATGTAACTGGGGGCAGTTACCCGGAAGGGCTAGATCTCTGCTGGGGTGGGCTGGGTATTGATCGGTGGTGAGCCGTTGTATTCTCTTCTCTTGTTATTTCCCTTATCATTTTTATCATTGGTGGTAGCAGCAGTGATTTGTGTTATACCTTAGTTCTGTTAAACTGTTCTTATCTCAACCTGTGGGAGTTACACTCTTTCAATTCTCCTCCCCATCCCTCCAGGAGTGGAGGGAGGAAGGGGGGAAGTGAGTGAGCGGGCTGCATGGCAGGGCTTAAACCACAACACAGGTCATGACTTTGTTCCTTGAAAAAGCAAGGAGATTTGAAATACCAGAACGAAATAAAGTGTGCTTATGGTCACATGTCAGTGAGTGTAGAGTGAAAGTATAGACACAGAAAATCAAGCACTTACAATTTGTATTTGAAAACTTTGCTTTAAGTAAGGTGTATGCTTTCTTTCGACCGAAGAGTACTGTAAATGGTAGTTGTACTGAGTACAGGCCAACTCAATTTCAATGTTATCTTTAAAGAAAGTATTTCAGTAGAAGTTATAAAAAATCAAAATTTAAATATTCTGTGTCCAAAATTCCCTTTTATCTATGATTCTGTGTACTTTTGCAAGCTCCAGTGGAAATTCAATTATTTCTTGTAGTTCTAGTGTGACCTACGGCATCTTCTGGGATTAGTCTACAGTACGTAAGCATTAAAGTATATTATTAGGATAATTCATATTCAGCCCTGTTTTAGGTAATGTCACAAATTTCTTTTTTCTTCACCACTTTCAATGTTCTTAATACTTACAGATACATGAATGCTTTTCATGCCTGAAGCTATGTATAGACGTATAGACATGAAGCTACTCATTATGTTTCATTTGCTTAAAGCATTTAAATTAATAACAAAGATAAGTATTATGCTTTTTTGAAAGAGGCTAAAAATGTGCATGCCTCGTGCGTTATCAGACTGTGTATGAAATGCTTAACTTGGGAATAACAGTCACTAAGGAATAACGGAGACACATTCAAGATGATAAGCTCATAATTAGAATGGAAGATTTTAATTCCGTATTTATTACTGCACATTGTAAAATGTGAGGGAAAACCCCTTAAAAGCCAGACTTGTTTCTAGCTAAATGAAGAAAATTAAATGGGACATTAGAAAACACAATTTCTTACATGTTCTGTAAAGATTTTTCTTTCTAACGTTTATGCATGCTTAAGGGAAGTAGAAAAGATAAAAGAAAGAATTGAGACAACTTGTAGTGGAATAAAGTAGTATAAAGCTGTGTAATTGATGGCATATCCATTCTTTATCTCCACATGCAGTAAAACCAATAGGCCAGATGTTACTCGTTCCTACCTTGACATATTACCCGCAGTGTGCCCCAGCTGTAAACCAGCAGATGATATTCTCCCTGGGTGCAGCTGGGTCACTGATGGGTGTTGAGATCTTACGCAGGAACAGTACAGCCTTACGAGAATTTCAAAAGCTGCGCCAGCCTCAGGGTGGTAAAATCTTATGCCATGTTATGTGTGCCATAAATTGCTCAAGGGAAATAAGAATTTCACCATTTTTTTAAATTCAGAAAAGTTAGTGTTCTCAACTGTGATTAAACCATATCTGTCTGTTGGACACACCATTACACTAGGTTCCAAGTAGCTCTTTAATGAGGAAAAAGCAGCCTTTGCAGGTTTCACATCTTTAAAGTCTGACTTCCCATGTTACTCCAGAGCAGAAGCAAATGCTGCTTTGTGAGTTTGTTTTGTCTTGAGCTGTTAGTAAAGTTGTCATATTTAAATTATAATAGATATGTCTGATATTGAATCCTGACTATCTAAGCTTTTTAAATTCTATGCATTAGGTTTCCTGCAGTAGTCCTTCTCCAGAAAAGGTGAAGAAAGGTGATTTTACTAAAGGTCACACACTCATTTTTCTTTGAGATAAGACTTAGAGTTTTTCATATTCCTTAGTAACTAGTTTATACAAAGGAATAGAGCTGAGTATCAACCAACTCTTACCTTTGTGCACAAAGAAAGTATGATTAGAAAATATGGTGAAGAAGACCATACAAATACAATCAATATAAAAAACACTTAAACAGAATTCAGAGATTGTGCAAAGGCAGTTTTCCTAAATCATAGCAACGCAACATCGTATGGACAGTGTATTCTGCAAATCAGACTATCAAAGAAGTATCTGCTGTATACTGTTCTTTTGAAAAGCAGCCTAAAAGAAAGGTGTCAAAATTCATTAGAGTATGTTGGAAACTGGAAACTGGAAAGAAAATATACTGAACTTCAAGAAAATGTAATACTAGCAAGGTCAGTATCTTAACAAGATAGATGCAGGAGTCTGAAAAATAGATAGTGTACTACAAAAGGGGTTGCCAGTCTACAGCGTCTGCCTATTAGCCTTAGAATTTTACAAGTGGTTATCTTTTCTCCTTTTTTAAAATTACACTAACATGGGTAAGCTAGTTTTGAATATGGTTTTATGTTTTGAGTGGACTAGAGAGGAAATGCAGTGACTTCCTATGAAATTAAGCAAACAATCCAAGTAATTGTGTAATGGAAATCACACTTTTGTAAGTGTAACTGCCAGATGCCACCTGTTGTGTTGGATATGTGCCAGTAATTTTCTGTCTGTATTCTTCTTAGTTTGTGAGTAAATTCCTTGCAAGAACATGAAGGAGTGCTGCTTTCTGTTTAATATAGATTGAGGAAATCAACATGAAATACATCTATATGACTTTTCCCTACATATTCAAAAATATGTGTTAAAAAGGCTTTTGTATTAAAATCCTGTGTTTCATCTTACCATGCCACCTTCCATCTCCCTTACATATCAGCATATTTTGATATCACCGTTGTTTGCATTTCAGACCTTGATCTCTCACAAACAAAGGATTCAAGAAATGCCATAACATGAAGTTCCTTAATTTTTTTAAATCAGTGATTGTTCTGCTGTGTCTTAGGAACATGGTATTCCGACTGATTTGGGCTATGCAGTGGCTCCACACCATTCTGGAGTCTACCCAGTACATGTTCAACTCTATGATGCCTGGAAAAAGGTCTGGAATATCAGAGTTACCAGCACAGAAGAATACCCACACCTGAAGCCTGCACGGTATAGGCGAGGCTTCATCCACAAAAATATCATGGTGAGTTGTTTTTATGATGTTCATATTATCACTACTCTACCATTTTATGAAGAACTTCTTTCAAAGTGGACAAGCATGGTATCCTGAAAGTTCATGTCATAAGAAGCACAAATTGCTTCTATACATAGCAAGATATATTTGACAGTATCTTTTTGATTAAAATCAGTCTGTTGCTGCTGATGTTACTGCTGATGAGGTGGCCTCCAGGCATCCCACTGTTAACAGTTAACAGGCTTCTAACTGTTCTAGTCTAACTGTTAATACATGTTCAAACATCTCGAGGAAAAAGTCAACTCTCCATCTTTTAACAAAATGCTATGGGTTAGACTTCTAGCAGGTTTCAAATTTGCATGGTACCATTAACTGCAAAAGAGTTTTGCATTTGTGCCATCTGAGAACCTTGATTTTGGTGCAGAAATATTTTTTTCTTGCATTGAACATTGCACAGTTGCCCTTGTTTTGCTTCCTGCCATGCAGAGATATGAACTGTGCTTTGCAGTGTGGTTTAACCTCACAGCTAGCCTTTGTGCCCAGGCATTCAGTCTGGATGAGGGGCAAACACTGAGAAAGCTGAAGGAAAGCAGGCACGCATGCACCACACCCCCCACCAGGCTATGAAACTGCTTTGCTGAGGTAGCCACAAGTCAAGTCGCACAATTCTTCTGTGTTTGTAAGGAGCATTGTTTATTGACAGCAGCATTTGCCAAAAGGGGTTGTGCACAACTGTGGAAGGTGTTATGCCAATACCATCTGGTTACCGGGGCATAGGCTGTTTCTGATTCACATATTATTATTCTTGTCTGAGAAGTGTTTCAAAACAACTTTCCAAAATTCTGGATGATATGTTCTTGAGTAACTTTCTTCTGGAGTCTGCGGGAGAGCGGTGGATGGGAAAGATCCTGTGTTACACCTCTGCCTGCACCAAGCAGTTTTGGAGGGTCAAGTATCTTAGCTCAAGACTGCCACTTGGCTTATAACAGAATTGTGGTCTTGTCCTCAAGTTACCAGGGATACCTCTTTTCTAAGCAAAACAATAATATACAATTTTTGGGTGAGGCAAACTGATATGACCTTCAGACAGCCAGGAAAAAAATTGACACCATACAGATTAGAGCTACAGCAAGAGCTGCGTGTAAAACAGTGGGTTTGTGGATATGCTCAGAGGTGTGAAGCATTTGAAGACAACTCTTGAACTCAGAACGCCCCAAAATATCTTTCGTAAATTTTTGTAAAAACATGTAATTTGAAGACTCATAATGAGATTTAACACAAGGACACCAAGGCAAAAAATCTATTTCTAAGCACAGCTGTATAAAACCACCTGGCTTGGGAATCTGAAGCTTCCAGTTCTCCATGGCAAATGCATTTATATTTTACATCTTCAGGCATATAGTGTTGAATATATTCAATATAAATTCAGTAAAATTGTTGCGTAAGATTTCCCAGGGCATTTCACATTCAGTACAGCTTCATTTTCTGCCTCTGTGAGGAATTGTTCTCATACTTCATCAGTGAAATTCAAGGGTTTTAAAGTATTTGCAAGTTTATAGCAAACATACAAATTCCATCCATTTTCTGACAATGCAGAATTCATGATCTGTGGTCACAATATACTGTACATCACAAAAAAAGATGTTGAGAAATTAAACTACAAGAAATAAGAGTGTCTGCAAAACCACAGTCTATGTCAAGTAAGGGATTTTTATACTTTAAAAAATTAAGCTTATTATAGCTGACATAATGAATGTCTTAAATTGTACTAAAATGTTTGAGATCAATCCCAGTTTGATAATTATACATGAACAGCAATACTCAGCTGTTGATTTTCCATGAAAAATAGACATTATTGAAATAGTCTTCAGCAAATTATCTTCTGAAGTTGATATTTTATTAAATTTAGTAAATATCTTTAAGTTCTGCTAGAAAATGTAACTGCATTTATCAGCTCTTCCTATTGAAAAGACTTGTTCTTTGCATGCTTTTAAAAATATTTTAGTTTATGCTACTTTATATTGCAACTGGCCATACAAAACTTAGCACAGCTGAATGAGAAGCACATTTATTATGTGAGCATTACCCGCAAAATTCATCATGTGTCACTGTAGAATTATTATTGGTGGTGATACCAGAGCCAAAAAAAAACCAAACCAAAAAAACCCCCACCAAACCCCAGCAACAAAACACCAATACAATATAGACTGATAATAGTTTGGATCATGTTTCAAATTATTTTAAGAATTTAGAGATATTTGATGACCAGACTTGGTTTTAGGATCAAACCAAACACTTGATTTTAGGATCAGGTGTTACAGGCAAAATAGCTTTAGGAGGTTGCTGAATTGCAACTTACCAATTGAGATCAGTCTCCAGTTTCAAACAAAATGTGATGAATTTTTGGACATTATGATTTCACTCGTAATAAAAATGTTGTTTCTTTCAGTAGGTGCTATTTATTGATCTCCCAGTGTATTCAACTAGATCATGATCAACTTCTGAGAAAGCTGTGATGACATATCTACCCAACAGTTATCATGAACAATTTCAGTTATGTGTTACTTACATGGCATTTATTATCTTATTAAAAATATAAATATTTTTGTTTTGTGACTTCATCTTGACTCCCCACCCCTCTATCCCCACCCTCCCCCCCACTCCATAAATTCAGGTGCTTCCTAGGCAAACCTGTGGCTTATTCACCCACACAATTTTCTATAAAGAGTATCCTGGAGGCCCAAAGGAGCTAGACAGAAGTATCCAAGGAGGAGAGTTGTTCTTTACAGTGGTTCTCAATCCAGTAAGTACAGTGTAATTTTTGAAATGTTTTTAAAAAAATAATGAAAGGAAAAAGTATTGAATGCTTCAAGGCTAATCTGCTGGGTCTCCCAAATAGCAATGATTTGTTGCAGTGAGCTTTTCTGCTTTTTCAGTTAATTAACTTAAGGTCTAATTTTATATATATTCTGTCAGTTATACAAGGATGATTTCTACTTTTCTTGACTTTTTTGTTAGTAATGCAGTAGTAGCAGCAGCCTTTCATGTTGCTCGCTACTTTTGAATAAAATAATAACCCTGAGATAAGAATTCAAGTGTTAAGGACTAACACTACTATGAGATGAGCACCTCTTCCGCCAAATTTATATTCAGAAATGTTGGGAACACTCATTTGAGAAAGTTGCAAGCAAGGAGTGCATATGCTTAATTCTGTTTTGAGAATTTCAAGTGCTGATTCATAATAGCTTCAAAAAAAGGATGCAAATAAATGGACCACACAGTTAATATATGTAATTAATTAACCTTTTATTTGTCATTAAGAGAAGAATAAACAAGAAACAAAGCTATGAAACTACAGAATTACTGATAGAAGAGAACAGTATAGTACTCCAAAATGGCACAGGATTAGGTTCGTGGCATCAAAACTGTCCTTTAAGACAGTCTTTTAGGGGATGTTTTCATCTGAAGTCCAAATGAAACATAAATAAATTTACCCATTTTATGCAAATGTAATCACTAGGATTCCAAATCACTCAGAATATCAAAGGCAACAAAAAATATTTCCACTGAAATCCTTTGGAATAATATCTTAAATATTTTTGTGCCCTTTTTTAATCTTTCTTAATTTAATGGAAGTCCAAAGGAGAAAAAACTTCTGTCAGCTGCTTCAGCATTTTACATGCAGGTCTATTTTTCCAGCATCAGCTTCTTTCAGACTATAGTTTTGGTTCTTTGAGAGCAGTTACTGTGGTTTGTTTGCCTTTTTCATGTTCACATAGCAAAATCAGGAAATAAAACTTTCCTTCCTCAGCACATGTTGTCTCCCTTCTAGAGGATGTCAGTAGTCCCAGTGTGAACTTCAGTGATAGATACCAATTCAGGCACGGAATGTTAACAGAGGGGAGACCTGGAAAATTGCTTGAATGGAGGGTATTGGTACCATAACAGTTTTGGCAATATATGGATTTTAACTAGCAGCTTAACAAATGGCACTTTAGAGGAAGACATAGAGTAACATTTTGAGTCAATGCAAACTGTATTCCGTATTGAAACACAGCCACAGCTTAGCCAAAAACTATTTTACCATTTTACAACAGTAGGGGAAAAGCAAAATTTAATGTGGTTGATGAGGCATAAGCCTTTCAAATTAAAAGAATTGGGTGAGGGAGGGAAAGACAAGATAAGCAGTGAAACAATAATAAGTTTGATCATGCCTGCCTAACATCTTTGAATGTGAGTGCAGTAATGTATTTTTATATATTACAGTCAGGTCTTTGATTTGTGCATTGCAGTGTAGATTGTACGATCACCTAATTCTGAGAACTGTGATATCTCAAAAACAATACAGGCTAAAAGAATAGAAGTTAAATGCACTGTTTTCTAAAAACAACTGTAAATGAATATGAGGCAAGTATTTTCCAAGACAAATTGTTGTAATCCTTTTAAGGAATGCTTTTGAAAAGATGATGTATCTGGGTTTAGTATCTGCTTATAAACAGGTTCTAAAGTTCTAAGCATCAGCCTGGCATGTAACTAATTTCAAGATGAGGGTTTGCATCTTTGTTGGGTTTTTTTAAGCATTGCATACATATTTATAGTATTATGTGAAAGTCAGGATTGGGCAAAGATTTATGCATTAAAATGAAAACTGAAGTAGCTTTAGGAATTTATCTAATTATGAAGTAGCATTTTTGGATTTTATAAGCTTTTCTGTGTTTTCATTAAAATAGCTGGGCTATCTTAATGTAAAACACACAGCTTTTCAGAGGATGCAAAAATTATGTTATGAGGCAATTCCTAAACATTATTTTTCCTTGATGCAAAGCTAAGAAGAAACATTACCTAGGAATGATTACAATGTCAGCTAAGTAATAATCTCAACTATAAGTACCTAGATATTTAGTTTCCCAAAATGGATAATACATAGGTATATTGATGTCCCTTATTCTTTAAGGCATTGACATGCTGTGGAAGGAGTAGAGTTGAAAATAATGCAGAGTTGCATAATAAAGTTGTGGAAATCCATGGTACAAGTTCATCTAGAATGCTCCATAGACTCAATCTCACATGCAAAACTGAAAGCAGTTGACTGAAGAGGACTATGAAGGACTTGGAAAGACTCCAATTTGAAGAGAACTCAAAATGATCAAGATTGATTATATTTGAAAAGAGATGAAAAATGGAAACAGCTTTGAAGTTGCATGAAGAACCTAGACAGTAAATTCTGGTTAGCTGTCTCAAAACATAAAACCAGAGGATAGCCAGTTAACTGAGGATGAACATTTTAATGAGAATTATATCAAGATCTTCTTTCAAGGTAATGTTTTTGACACCAAGAACTTACGAAAATTTAAAATACAGAATTAAATTTGGTTGGATTTTCTTGCCTGTGGTAGTTGATAAGACATGGATTCCATATAAACTTATGCTTTATTTAACCCTTGAAAGCAGGGAAGACTCATAGGGGATTTTTTTACACCTCTCCCAGCAGTAGAGTATCCTGTACTATTCTCTTACATGGATCTGATGCCATCTGCTTCTGTATGTAGCATGCTGCACTGGATAAACAGGCCAAACACAGGACAGGTCTACTAGTTTTATTTTCTTTTAATATCGAAAACTTGCTATTTTTCTAAGTGTAAAGTTTCAATAATAAAATTAGTGAAGCAGATCAACAACATGAAATGGAATATCTCTCATCTGCTTTCTACCAGTTCTTTAGATTCTATTCCTAAAGTTTATTCCAATTTATTAATCTGTTTGATTTAGTTTTCAAATGATGATATTGAAGGTATATTTTGATTCTAAAATCCAAGTAATCTAGTATACCAAAATTTTCTTCATATAAGACTGCAATCTGAGAGATGTGGTGTAAAACAATATTGTATATTGCTTCTTTTCCAGTAACATCAGTTAAGGTGTCTCAGTTTAACTTCATAGAAGGCACACATAATCCAGTCCTAAAATATACTTTGAACTATTGAAGATATAGATCGGGAGCTTTGCTATCTTACAAGGTCAATGTATAAAGGAAAGCAACAGTTCATGAAAACATTCTGTGCTTTTTCTGTCCCAAAGAAAAACAAACAGAACAGATTACAGTAATTGCATTTCACGCACTTCCTTGCAAAGTACTATGTGTCTACAGATCTAAAGAAAAGGGAAAATGCCCTGTGAAGAGAAGTTTGGTGAAGCCTTCAAATGGTTGACAGCCCAACAATGAAACTAATGTGTAGCTAGCTGTGTGTTCTCCATATGATTACAGCAGTACTGATCGAGGGAAGACTGTTAACATTTTAGGCCCTGTGTCTTATTGATCTTAAAATAATTGTAATCTTTGTATGCATTTAGTCCTAAGTAGTATTTTCCTCTAATTTTTATCCCTCCCAAGTTACAGTGAGTAGAGCTGCTATTAAGCTAATTGATTTGCAACAAGGGGGGGCAGTTATCTCCTTTAGTACTAAAAATTAGAGGGTTTATGTGAGCATCAGCAGGACTTAACTGTATCTTTATGTGACCCTGAAAAAGATGAATAGTCAGTGCTCATTCAAATCAGCAGGCTTGATCCACCTCATGGGTGAGTGAGAAAGGCAACGGTTTCATAGAATTATAGAATGGTTAGGGTTGGAAAGGACTCTAAGATCATCTAGTTCCAACGCCACTGCCATGGGCAGGGCCACCTTCCACTAGACCATGTTGCCCAACTCTCTGTCCAGCCTGGCTTTGCACACTGCCAGGGATGAAGCAGTCTTTTCCAGTACCTTCCCACCCTCACAGTAAAGACCTTCTTCCATATATCTAACCTGAACTTCCCCTGTTTAAGTTTAAATGCATTGCCCCTTGTCCTGTTGCTACAGTCCGTGATGAAGAGTCCCTCTCTGGCATCCTTGTAGGCCCTCTTCAGATACTGGAAGGCTGTTCTGAGGTCTCCATGCAGGTTCTCTTCTCCAGGCTGAACAACCCCAGCTTTCTCAGCCTGTCTTCATACGAGAGGTGCTCTAGCCCCCTGTCATCTGATCTTTGTCCACTCATGCCCATTTTGGGAACTCTTGAGAATTCCAGCAATAGTTTAGGGAGTTACTGTGAATTGAGGCAGGGGAGGAATTCTGTTTTGCCTAGCATTTTTGTTGAATGCAAAATACAAATGTTCCTTGCCTTCCTAG
Organism: Psittacus erithacus; assembly: GCA_009867235.2. Lineage (NCBI taxonomy): Eukaryota > Metazoa > Chordata > Aves > Psittaciformes > Psittacidae > Psittacus > Psittacus erithacus. The sequence goes on along the minus strand of WYDI02022516.1, from coordinate 7,291 downwards.
CTGTTCTAAAAAATCACTCAGAGTCTGCTATTTTGTGGGTGGAATTGACAAAATTAAAAAACATCCTGAATAAGCAGGCAGCAGGGAAAGGCTGTGGAACAGACAGGATTACCTGTCTCATTAGAGGTGATTCCTTATAACAGTGTACAATAAATGCATTGGAACTCTGGGCAATAAGAAAACTTTACCTTTCTAAGATACCATGATTATTATTCTCCCCTGGAAAGCCTTGTACAAGTGATTTGCAACTGTTAGTGAAGCAAGTCTCTTGGACAGTACTGCCTAAACGGGTAATGCATAATTTACAGAGAAAAGCAAGAAAGTTTTTGCAACAGCTGCAGATGAACTCGGGTTTCTTGTCAGATTAATAATTCAGAACTACACTGAATAGGCAATTTTGTTTCTTTTTCTACATCTTCCCTGGCTATATATATATAGTGGAATTATATTTATAGTGGAAACACTGCTACGTAAATCAAATTCATCTAGTTGGCTTGCTGTCTTTGCAAATGGGCATATCCATGTCAGCTGTGAAGCCAGCAGGACGGCCTGGGGAGTTGCAAGCTGGGGTTGCAAGCTGGAATCACACTGGTGGAATTGAACACAGCTTTTCTGGAAACATACAGGTCTAAAAGGAATATCTTTCAACTACAGATAGACTTCCAACTGTAGATAGAGCATAGACTGCAATCTGATTCATTTTTCTATCACTTTGTTAGTGTAATGGAGCAAAACCAGCTGTTATTGAGTCTTTGTATACCTGAAACAAAACTGTTCGGAGTTAAGAGACAATATCAGAACTGCAGAATGTACACAATGCCAAATTAATTGGAATATAGGCATTCTGCGAGTTAGATGTACTCTTATGGCCTGTAAACATTTGTTCAGTATCTAAAATATCAGCAATATACTAAATTGGTAATGCATCTGGTTCTAGTGCCTACCAGAAATCATCCTAATTATTTGTTAGTCATAATTTAACTTAATTTTAAAGTGTTGTGCTTAACTTCATTGAGTTGGGAGGCCTCAGTATTGCTTTTTAATATTGTTGCACAGATTGGAGGGTGACACAGTGCTCATGACAAAAGCACCTTGATGACTGGTTTAATAATGTAAATTTATTTGACTTCAATTGCCTGCAACAGATTCATATGTAGTTAAAAAAAAAATGCGCCCAGTACATAAGAGGTGTTTATTACCATTTTTTCTTATACCAACTTTTCTAGTTCCATACTTAAAATGCCAAAATGATACTAAATCTGTTTAACAGCATCAGTGTCATTGCAAGTCTCAGTCATCCCTTGCCTTTCCTGATGCTTGCCAAAGAAGGTAGAGCTGCCTTCTGAAAAGGGAGTCCTCTCTGCTCTCAGGTCACAGACCGAACCTAACAACTTCACACAGTGGTCTCCAAAGTGGGAGAATAATACGTATTGGAGCTTCAGTGTTACAAGTATATAACTTATAAATAAATATACATACCTTGGGCATGCATGCTGAGAAAATTTTTGCAGGTAAGTGTGTGCCCTCAAAAAAGTTTGGAGACCACTGGCTTAGTGGACTACTGTTCCACAGGTTTGTCTCTGTTCTAGAGGCTTTTGTGCTTAATTTGTTTCACTCTTCTGTAGACATCACCACTTCTTTCCTGCATTATTACTGTAACTGAAACCAAATCAGAAAGTCCTCCTGATGCAGTACGCCATTCAGGAGGTATAAACAGAAAAGGAGTATGAAGAATAATAATAATGGGGTATAAGTGCAATCTGTTCATCTGCAAAATGTTTGTGTAAAATGAAATTTAATTATGGACCGAGGTACATTTTGCTTATCAGGACATCGGGAAGGGAGTGGGAATACTTGCAGGTTGCCCAGCACAAAGATATCCACTCTGTTATTTTCCATCAGAGCAGTTAGTCTTGTTTACCATAAATCACTCCTGTCCCAACACAGAGAAGCTTCATAATCCGGCCTTCTAGACCATCACAGGGAACTTGGTAAGAAGAAGGGGAGAGAGGGGGAAGTATTTACCACTATCCTTGAATGGTTTCTCTCATCCCTGTCTTTCTAAAAAATAGAGACCACTTGACTTCAGGGGGAAGAAACCAGAAACGCAAACCTTACACAAACCAGGTAAGAGGGGCTTCTCACACTTGGGAATTAAGGGTAATGTCATTACTTTGAGAGGCAGGCTGTTTTGTCAGGAAACCAACAACAAGTTATCAAGACTAGACGCTTAGTAGTGTCCTCACTGTATAATTTTAATAGGTGCAGCATCATAGTAGTTTTGATTTTGTAGTGGTCAGTATATTTTAAGATATCCAGCCTGTAAAAATAACATCCCTCACTAGAAGCTGGGCAACTTGTTGCATTTTTTTCTTTTTGTGTAAGTTGTTTGCCAATCATCTGTTGTTTTCTCTGTTCCTGATATGTAAGTTAGATCTTGCTGGTTCATCTTTTCTTGATACACATGATTAAATAGCAGTGACTCAGTCTGTCTCAACTCTTAATTTCTTGACCTAGAAGCTATTACCTCTAATTGAGAAAGGCTGTTGTAGTAAGGAGATCTGCAGCATAGAATGAGCATTAGAAAGATAAAGGCTGTTTCTCCTTAGTGCTTGTACTCATTTCCCTACACCTCTGCAGTACTAGTCAGAATTGAAAAAAGAAATAAAATCAGGGCTTGGAAAAAAGAGCAAACAGAAATAGCTTTCTGACCTTTCATTCTGGGGAAGGAAATGCTGAGGGGAAGCTGAAAGGAGTAGGTCGTACAGCTGCCTATAAAACTCCATGAGATGGCAGAGTACAGGAAAGCGCTTTTGCCCTTCTGATCTGAAAATGTGTGGGAGCAAGAAAGGAGCTGCTTCCCAGAGGTCAGATTTAGTCCCAGACCATCATTTTAAAAGTTGCCTGCATTCTTCTCAGTCCCACCATGAAAGATACTAAATCCTGTGGGGAACGTGCATTGAAGTGCAACCAAGATTATAGTTTGTTTATGAGGAACCACTAAAAAGGGTGATCCTTTTCTCACTGAGATAAAGAAAATGCTGAGATGCCCTGAAGGAAATTATTTCAGAAGAGGGCTGGAAATAATGAAGTCAAGTAAGCTCTTTTTAACTGCAAGGGAGGCTAAAATGCTTGTTAGAGTAAATATAAATCCATTCACAGCTGCTTCCCTTTTGAAGAAGAAATGAAGAAATATCTGAAGCTCTATTTGTATTTTACAGCATTTCCCAGAGGTGCAAGATTATTGAACAAATACTGTTATTTACTAGATCAGGTCTTTTGAGATGCCCACAAAGCATTATTTTTATATCTCATCAAGAGTGGTTTTAAGAGAATATTAATAGCAGAGTGTGCTGTTAGTTGACACAGAAAGAGTAATCATTCTCATTAGTTAGAACTTGTTTGAAAGAAACAGAATGTGATGATTGAGCAAAACAAAGCATCATAGTACAGAAGACAAAAAGTAGTAATTATGTTTTGTCTTGATGTGAAACTGCCCACGTGCAAATGGAGGGGTAATGATGTGCATTTCCATCCTTCTGCAAGCTTGGTGGGAAAGCAGGGAAGCGGGTAGCAACACACTGGGCCAGTGCCAAGGTGAAGTCCCTCAAAATGGCACTTGGATATCATTTTCTCTTTGTAGCCAGGGAAACCAGAGGATCAGCTTATACATCTCTCCCAGTGCCATGGCTGCATAGCTGCTGTCGACAAACTCACAGGAATTCCCCTAGAGTATGAGAGTGGCTGGCAGGTTGTCCTCATGTACTGTAAGCCACCTCTCACAGGGATCCCTGGTGTGCAGAGTGGTTCACGATCCTTTTCAGACTAATGAGAATGAGACCATTGCAGCATCAGGCTCCTGTTAGTTACACAGGCTGCCTGTAAAGACCTTTTGCAGCTGAAAACAAAAGTTAGTAATTCTCAGGTAAGCTCAGGTGAATTGGGCCCAGGATGAGTAATATTTCATTGTTCTGTAAGGCACAGGATTATAGTTGACTAATTTTACATAGGTGCTGATAGTGATTTTACTAGGAATTTGTACAGTATCAACGGGGGGAAACCTTTTGTTCAGATTTTTCTGGAAGAGAGTTTCAGCTTATCTGTACTATTTTTGATGCCATATAGTTAGGCTAAGTATGGACTTCTTTACAAGATTTACTGGCATTTGATAAATAATTAACAATTTGACGTTAAAAAAACAACCAAACCAACCAACTACAACTTTAAAATGGGAACTGAGGTTTATGACATATTTTCCCCCTTTGTTGACAGTTTCATATGCTGGAAATTATTCATGATACTATATCCAATCAATTTTTCAGTCTCTACTCTGATGTTCTTAAAATTATGGTCATATTTTCCTCGAGGAAAAAATAATGCATATGTTCCCCACACTAGAAGCCTTTCCAAGTTCTCGCGCTTTTTCTCCCATGGCAGTGCTGTAAATGTTGACAGGTAAAGAGTTGCCAAGATATGAACTGGCATTATGGATGTCAGGGTTCAGCCCATGTAAAGGAAAGAAAAAGGCTGTCAAGAAAACAGGTTAACCTTTTTTGTGGAAACCCTCCAACTGTATCTTATTGAGAACAATGTAGATCTACAGCTGGTCTGTTACTGCTTTGAGAACTGAAATGGAAAAGGAAACTTGAAATGGTTATATACATTTGGCAAAATGTTTATTATTGGTTACTTAATGGGGAGGGTTTGGGTTATTTTTAACTCAGTCCTATTTGAAAAGAACAATAGTATCCTAATAATTTAGCAGTATGCATCTTCCAATTTTACTTGAGTTGGACAAACTGAAGCCCTCAGCTTATTTTTGTAAGCCAAGAGGGGTCACCAAATGACACTATTAATAAAACACATTTTCTGTGTCCATTCACAGAATGTGAATTCCCACTCAGTACTCTGTAGTAGTAGAGTTAGCTGTTCAGAAATAAAAGTTTGGCAGCTTTGAACATTTAATATCAAAGGAAGCCAGTGTTTTAAATATTCTGAAACAAAATAATACAGCTGTAGATTCCATGTTTTAATTATTTTCTTTTTCCTTTTTGAAATTGAAGGCTGGAATTGCTTTACAAAAGATTAACTTCAGTTCTTGAACAAATTTCACAATTATGGTCATGATAAGCATTTTGCTTTTTAAAGTGGCTTACATCAAGTTTTACTTTAAATAGAAATTGCCCATTCATGGCATTAGCAGATTTACTTATAAAAACAGTCACATTTCTAATCTTTTAATGAAAATTTGTCTAGAAAATTTATCTTGGAGAGTTATATTAAAAAAAAAAAAATCACTGCTAAAGACAAGCATTTGCCGGTTTTAGTGTGAGAACAGACTTTCATCAGTGAGGTACAACTTTGAAGATGGATCACTTTGCAAAACAGAGGTATCAGTCTTCAGCCCTTCCTCAGTCCCTGAGAGTCCTTGCAGTCTCTGTATTCCTGCTCCACTCATTGGCATGATTAGGTGTAGCCGAACATGCCCTTCCTATGAGAAACCTTCACAGCAGGTACTGCTTTTGTTGGGAGCGTGAGAGTGCAGTTGAAGCAAAGGATGTACTGGGGAGGATTTATCCAGGTAGCACTTTCACAGTGAGGTGTCAAAAGAGCATATATAAGTGGCCTTACAACTGATAACCCTTTATTTTATGCACTATTAATTGAAAGTACGCAGTTAGGTTTCAGATTTTATTTGTTTCTCCATATGATATATGACTATATGCCCAATGCTTGTAGAAGTTTTGTAGAAGAGATGCGCTACTTGTCCTGCAAAACTTTGGAGCAATGAGATCTAAATTACAGCAATAGAGGTCAGCTGTCCTCTTGGTCTCTGACTCTTTACTGTTCCACAAAACCAAAATTCACATTTTTAATAACACATTTAACACTTAATAATAACACTTGAAGTAATCCTGTGGGTATTGTTTTTGTTGTATTCTCCATTAAGTAAATTTACATAAACATAATGTAAATATTGTACAACCGCAGGGTAGGATTGTATATCCTAGTTCACATAGAGCTTGTAGTACCTATACCCCAGTTTTCTTCATTTATTGCATGGACTTGGCTTGAGAAGGAGGATGTAATTCAACAAAGAGCAAGGACAGCAAGATCTGTGTGAATGTGATCGAAGTCTTGCAGCACTAAGAGCAAAAGGCAATTTAAATTGATGTTCTCTGTGGTTACACTGCCATCTAGTGATACAAGGAATCATTGTCTGCTCTCTTTATTTTGTTTCTAAAGATTAGCATCTTCATGACACATTTGTCCAATTATGGAAACGACCGCCTGGGATTATACACCTTTGTGAACCTGGCCAATTTTGTTCATACCTGGACAAACCTGAAACTGCAAACTCTTCCTCCGGTTCAGCTGGCTCACAAGTATTTTGAACTGTTTCCTGAGCAAAAGGACCCTCTCTGGCAGGTAGGCAGGTTTGATGATGACAAGATCGGAAAAAAAATCATCTTGATGGTGGTTTTTGTGAATTTCTTTGCTTCTGTTTCTTGTAGAGTAAAGTAGTAATATTTTTAGATTTGCTAGTTGGTTCCATAAGCAGCTTACTGACGCTTCAGTGTACTTGATTGTTTCCCATCACTTAGATCTCCATAAAAGGTTGAGAAATTAATATGTATTAAGCTGTGTAATTAAAACTATCTTTCATTTTATTTGTTACTCACTTTTAGAAATGCAGGAGGTGCAGGAAAGACATACTGTGTTATTTCTCTTCTCCTTTTGGAGCTAACAGGTGTGAAGCATTTGAAAGAGAAATGTATATGCATACTTTAGCAATTGGCCGTTAAAGCAATTGACTTTTCTCCAAGGGTGTGAGAAGAGGGCATCCAAAAAGAGAGAAAAGCATTAAGACCGTGGCTACCTTAATGTTAAAACTGACTAGCCAAGTAAAAATAGATTAGATAAATAGGAAAGTTATTCACAAAAGGCTGAGAATTGCCCAAAAAGGTTACCAGCACATAATACATTGATGTTATCAACTCTGCTGCTTGATTATCCTGCACTCGGAATTGAGTAAATTGAAAATATCAGGAATATGAAGACCCACTAAGGCTGAAGCCTGCACTGACCATGCAGTTGACACATCTTCGGTCTGTCATCCAGCACTAAGAGCATAGGCCTGTCACGTTAAGATACCAGGCAGTCTACCTGCTTCCCAAGAAGTATGAGACCCTGGTATCCAACCTGCCCGCCCTCCCTGGGCAGCCCGCAAAGTTGGAGGGTGTTCACCCAACCTATTCAGGGACCCTACGAGCAGCACCACACTGATAGA
>WYDI02022515.1:20815-33135 GCA_009867235.2 Psittacus erithacus | reverse complement strand
GGAGCAAGCTGCTCTAGTGGAAGGTGTCCCTGCCCGTGGCAGGGGTTGGAGCTGGAGGAGCTTTAAGGTCCCTTCCCACGAAACCATCCTATGACTCTGGCCCCAGGTCAGAGCATGAACACACAGTGAGTTGGACTCTCCTGGTTTACCACACCGCACTACATGTAAAAAATGTAGTATTTCGGCACAGAGCTCTCCTGTGAAACCCAGCTAACTTGTGAATCATACCAGTGCTGCTGATTTCTGGCATCAAACTCACAGGACAGCTGCACATTGTCTGGAGAAGATATCAGGCTAAAAATAGATTAGACTTAGATTAAAGCCTTCCCAAGGCAGACTGGTGGACAAAACAGAATGAGCAGACCACAGCTCCACTGCTATTCTTAGATAGACAAAACCAGACCCTCCTTTTGCTCGCTGCAGTTTTCAGTCCCCAGTGTCCCCATGTATTCCAGCCAAAAATTCTCAGCATAAATCCAAGCAAATTTACAGCTTTTCTGACATGAGTTTTGCTTCCCAAGGCATCCTATGTAGAAAAGCCAAAATTGCACAAGAGCATTTGCCTGTGTCCCTCTTTGTCCCTGGCCTGCCTCATGTTAAGCTTCAGCACTTGGCAAATTTATGCCCTCAGAAGAGTTCCCTTTGTCAGGGACAGGGAGTGTTTCGTTTGTATCTTGTAACTATCCTGACTCATTCAGAAGCACATTAATGTCACAAGAAGACCACTTCCATCAAGCAAGCTCAAACAATAAGGACTGAGATACATGGATTAACTGCTGAAGTGAGGCTAAATGATCGCCAGGTGTCAGGGTGATAAAGAGTGTCTGCAGGGATGTCCGTCATTATCAAGGAACTTGAATAGGAGAAAGCCTGATGCAAGCTGATTTCAGCTGCAGCTAACACTGACTCAGGAGCACAGAGAATCCTTGCCCCTTTCAAAAAGCAAAGCCAGTGACTCTTTAGACTGACCTCCAAGGCCTGAGGCATCCCTGGTGCCAGGTTAAAGGTAATACCTCCCACCTACCCACCCACTGTTGGCTGCTCCCTGCTGTCCAAGCACAGCAAAACTCAAGCTTCACCAGGTACATCATGGTGTCCAGTGAAAGGATGAGAGGAAACAGACACAGATTGAAATACAGCCAGTCAAAGGAGGCCATACAGATGCTGTAAGCTGTGGCTGCCCCATCCCTGGCAGTGTTCAAGGCCAGGCTGGACACAGGGCTTGGAGCAAGCTGCTCTAGTGGAAGCTGAACCTGCCCGTGGCAGGGGGTTGGAACTGGAGGAGCTTTAAGGTCCCTTCCAACCTGACCCATTCCATGATTCTACGAAATCCCATTTAAATGTAAGGATGTTATTTTTGACAATGAGGGCAATCAAACACTGACACGAGTTGTCCAGGGAGGTTGTGGAGTCTCCATCCTTGGTGATACTCAACACCCGACTGGACAAGCTCCTGAGAAACCTGCTCCAGGCGCCTCTGCTCTAGCAGGTAGGTTGGACACGATGATCCCCAATCGTCCCATCTCACCCTGTGGTCCTATGAAGGCAGCACAGTGATTAAACACCCAGCACACGGCATGTATCAGTTTCCACTACAGCAATTGCACTGACATCAGTGGAATTAATCCTGGTCTTCATCTGTACGTGTGGAGGAGAATCATGCTGCTTCGCATGAAAGCAAACTTACGCAGGTGGAAGAATGAAAGACACTCAGTGTGGTGCTTCTGTGGCAACCTGCCACATTTTTGTCCCCAGGAAGCCGTGCCAACACATCACTGCCTACCACTGGTCCCCTTCCTTTTCCATAGCTCACTGTTACAATCTTTGACATTCAAGGCAACTCCTTTGCTGCCAACGGGAAGCCTCACAGGCCTGCTCTGCTCCTCACGGATCTCACAGCATTTAAAGGACCAATGAACAGATTTTCCCAGAATGTAAAAGAGAAATTCATCAAAACTAACTCTTGAAAAACAACGTTTCTCAATCTTTCTCCTCACAATCTCTTCCAGGGCCCTCAATCCCACTGCAAACTGCACATGCCAATTGCCAGATCCCAGTCCAGCACGCTTCCCAAAACAGAAGCATTCCCCAGTAAGGTTACAGCATCATAACTGAGGAGGCGAAAAGCAACGGACACTCCTCCTGCTTCCTAGGCTGTGACCCAGCTTAGTCCCTCCTGGGATGTTGGATGTGTCCAGTATTAATCAATGCAGATCCCTCCCGAGGCTCTGGTTGTTTGCACGGCCCTTAGGAACGCATGTGAAGGCAGCCACGGCTTCCCACGGGTGTCCCTGGGGCAGCTGGTGGGAATGTGAGGCATGAGGGTTACCTCTCCCCGGATGTGCGGGGTGATGGGCCTCACCTCTGCGGGAGGAGATCATAGGAAAGTGTTTCCTACACGCTAGACAGGGATAACTCATGCAAGGGATGAATGGCCCCAAGATACAGCTAAGGATCTGACGCGAATTGAGAGAAGCCAGGAATTTCCTGACCTCCCTGTCTCACTCCTCCCAGAATGGCCTGAGCTCACAGGAAGGAGAGAGGGAAGCTCATCTCTGAATCTTGCTCTCTTCATTGTTTTGGGTCTGTGTAGCCTCAGCTGGGTTGGAGGAGAAAATGTTCTGGGAACTTCTCATCAGATAGAGCTCTCTTGATAGACAGTTGCAGATAAACCGTGCTGCTTTTTTTTCTTTTCTGCAAAAGTTCAAGATAATGACATTGCCACAGAAAAATGCTTTCCTACTGCTCTGCACATGGCAGGCTTCACCCTTCAACTGCTTACTGTCATGGCAAGTTTAACAGTGGTGTGCCTGGGAAAGATCAGACAACAAAGGTCTTGATCTCCAAGCTGTTATTCTGCAACTGAACCCCTTGTGCTGACCTTCACCTTCAGACAGAAGATGTGCACAACACGGAAGCTCACCAAAGGCACAAGAATCTCCATCAGGGATGCTGATCACCGGCAAACACAACAGATATTACTTGCAGAGTGTCATCCATGAAGGACTCTGGTCACACTGGCTTCCCTTGCTGCCACAGGCCCTGGGAGAAACGACATGGCCAGGTAGCCAAGTCTTCTGCATGAGGAGAAGCAGCTGGAGGCCAGACAGGCTCTCCTCTGAGATCTAAACCAACACTGACTTACAACAGTTAGGTCTGAATGCCTCCCTAGACATCTGACTTCCAGACAGCTCCAGTTAAGAGCTAATCCTCATGACAGGAGCAGGCCTACAGCACGCAGTGAGCTGCACTACAGAGATCCCTGAGCTATCACTGCTCCGAAGTGGTATGTCCACACACAATGCCAAGTGTCAACACACTTCCTCATGTCCCACGGCAGTCTAGTAGCATAAGCACAGCCAGTTCAGCAGCACAAGCAGTGTCTGGTGCTAGCTAATGAAGCCAGAAACTTGGGAGGCTGATTTGTGCTGTGCTGATATGGCCACACCGTTTCCAGCTCTGGTGCAGGCTCAGTCAGGGCCGATTCAGGGCTCCCTGCAGTGAGACTGCATTCTAAGGACCACCCCAGAACTTCAGCCCACAGCTTCCTGACGGGAGATAAAGGTCTGCAGAGGCGTCCACATGGTCAGATTTTACTCATCTTCTAGTTCTGTTTCATTCCAAATTCATTCCACTGCAACATGTTTGCTACATGAAGACAAAGCTGCCCAAAATCTATTTGGAGGACGAGAATGTTAAAGGATATTTAGACAAATCCTTTAACACAAGAACAGAAGGGGATTGTAGAATCGCAAAATCCCAGCCTGGTTTGTGTTAGAGGGGACCTTAAAGCTCATTCAGTTCCAACCCCCTGCCACGGCCAGGGACACCTTCCATGAGAGCAGCTTGCTCCAAGTCCCATCTCTCCAAGCCCAGCTCTCTCAGCCTGTCTCCAAAGCAGAGCTGCTCCAGCTCTCTGAAGAACTCACAAAGTTATCCCAAGTTCAGTGCAAGACCCCAATCACATCAGCAGATTTCTATAAGCTGAAGCAATGGGCAGCAATTCCCTATTTTCCCCATCTTCTCACAGCTCCTGGGTGCCAGTGGCAACTGGTGAGATGCATAAGGATAATGCATGGGCCCAATCCTTGGCTGATGCAATCTGAACTCTCCTGAAGCCAGCAGAGGTGGGCTTATTTACATGCTGGTGTCTGTCTCTGGATGATTAATTACAGAGCTGCTATGCTGGGAAAGGGCAATCTCTCATTTGATCCTAAGCACCATCAATCATGAGATTGCAGATAACAAGCCAGTTGAGTGCATGCAAATTTGTCTCCAAGCTGGAAAGCCCTCTGTGGAGACTCTCCATGGCCATTGCTAAAGCCCAGACTGGGCAGGAATAGCTGCTTCTCCTCCAGCAGATCTGCATCCTTTGCCTCTCCCATGTTGATTAGATAAAAATAAGCCTTTAATACTTTCATTCCTGGTTTTCCTGAAGAGCTATAGGTCAGGAAGATAATGACCAAACTCAGTTCCAACAGCACTGGTTTTAGTTTGAATAACCAAGGAATCACAAGGAAAAGGCAGTTCACTTTGGAGGAAGAGCAGTAATGGGCTTGCCCATGTTGACTTGGCAGTGCTGGGGTAAAGGCTGGACCTGGTGATCTTAAAGGTCTTTTCCAGCCCAGCTGAGTCTGATTTCCAAAAGTAGCTCCTGACTGTGGGCACCATTTCTGAACTCAGCACATTTAGAATATCAAATCCTTGTACAGACATCACATTCTGGGACACTCCAAATTGGTTTAGTTAGTTATGAAAATGATGGCCTCAACAGTTAATGGTACAGAGAGCACCTCTAAACCCATGCCCCTGAGGCGCTGCTCCATGGACAGCTGCCACCAGAAGGGCAGGACTCCTTCCCAGGCCCTCTTTGCCTGTTCCTCTCCATCCAGCCTTCCTCTCTGCCCCACAGTAGTGCTGGTACGTGAGAAATCATTTGGTAAGCTAGTCCAAAGGGATCTCATGGTGGAAACCTAACACTCAGAGTCGCACACTAGCACCACAAGTCTCAGGACTCATGTCTGTCCTACCAAAGGGAGCTCTCCATGGCCTGGGCTACCTTGTTCCCCAATGCCCCTAACCCACCAAGCTAATCAAACTCTGAAACCCAGGAGAAAGCGAGTCACTCTGGAGACCTTAAAGCTCTTTAAAGCAGAGAGTTGCTCTGAACACTCTGTGACAGCTGGAGAACACTACTGCTTGACTGCACTGCAGTCTGGAGAGCACCAAGGTGTTTAAATCCATACCCTGCTTCTCTCCATCTTACCTGCACTTGACCTTGTTAGATAATACCTAACTCAGACTTCCCATCCACTCGAGCTTGTCCTCATTTTTAAAGACAAACTTCACTCACCAGTTTGGCTTCCTGATTCAAGTGGAATACACAATGGTCATTTGTTTTAACCACTTCCCTCAGAAAAGAAGGGAAAGTCCCTCTCATGTGGAAAATAGTGTCAAATTTTATTTCGCACTGGCTTTACACTGATGATTTTAACCAGTGACTTGACTTGGTTTTTCCTTAGATGGGCTGAAATATTACCCAACTTCTAAAAAATAGTATCAAAGAATACATTAAAAGCCCTTTGCCATGCAGAATATACCAGGCAGAGGGCCTGGATTTATTTTTTCAAGAAGTCTTTGGAAGCATACAATGGATAAAGTGACTCTTCCAGTTTTCAGTAACTAATGCTGTTTCCACCACCTCCACAAACTCTCACTATTGCTACTGTAGCCTAATGAAATTCACATGCTGCAAGCACAGAGGTGTCTGGTGCTCTGCTTCCAATCGTGACAGACCCAGAAGAATGTCAGAGCATGAATCAGGGGGACAATAATGAGGTCTAAACAAAAAAGGCTCCTGTTTTCACACAGACGACAGAATAAACAACGATCAGAAGGAAACTGGAGGATGTGACACCAAACAAAAATGTGGTTAGAGTTTGAAAAATACCAGCCTAGGCACAGAAGTTCATTTCTAAGATGTAGAGTCAAGGCAAATACTTCACAGATGCCTTTTGAATGACACGGGAGGTTGTAGTCTCCAGCTCTGTCTGGGTTAGACACCCCGGGATTCTTTTCAACAGAGGCGGGGAAACTTTTAGTAGCAATTTCCTACTCTCATTTACTTACCCTGTAAAGCTTCAGCCTCTGCACATTCAAGCTCACATGATGCTCAACTCATTTGAATGGGAGGAGGATCAAGTGGCAAGTGTGGTGGTGTTCACATATTTGCCCTGTCACTGAAAAAACCTCAGCACAAGCCCAGGAACTGGAGCTCTGATTCTGACTCAGGCTTTGGCCAGGGCAGCCTCCAGGACGGGACTGATTTCACACCACTCGACTTATCTAGGATTACATTTCTGGCCTGCCCCTCTTCTTTGGGTTGCCCCAACAACTGCTGAAAAGAGATCAGCACCATGAGAGGATAATTCTTCCTATCCTAGAGAGGTAGCCAGAAAGGGAGAGGATCCAGTCAGTACCTGTGATTCACATGGAAAGACAGTCTGGAGGAAGAGAAGAGGTGAAGATCATGTTTGGCAGCAAACACACCTTTCAAACCTAAAATGGGGTGGTGATTTCAGAACTTAATCCAAACACACACACAAGTGGAGGGGGGTGGAACGGACACCGATACTATCAGTCTATGTGTGCAATTCACAAGTGCCAACTCCAGAGACCAGGACAAAATCCTTGCACTGGATGCAAGAAATAAGCTGACCACAGACAGTTTCACCCTAAATACTTCCAGTTCATGCTTCTGTCCCTGTGCCCTCATACTTTGTCACCTCTATGTATTTTGATACTACACAATAAAGCCACTAACGTCAGTTGAATCTTGTGCCATCCTCAATGACAGAATGCTCATGGCAATGGATTCCACCCTGTCTGGCATATCTCAGAACCACTAATACCTCCTCACCTGCTGAGATGCCCTTGAGCAAGACATCCTGACCGTCTCCTTGACTCCAGTCTTCTTCTTTCCACCTGCAATCCAAGCATCATACCAAAATTAGCTCCAAAGCTAAAACCTTATGTTTAACTGAAAAAAAGAAAGCACAGAGCCAGAGTAACCCACAGCAGCAAAATCCCACGGCTGAAATTGTGTAACCTTTGCCATCAGGCACTGCCAACACTGGCAGTTTATCCCTGGAAACAGAGATTTCAGAACTAAATGTCATCTGAATGTGTAACACATCAACCTGCAGCAGCTCCTACCAATACTTTAGCTCCATTTTAACCTGGTTTGTAAGATAATAAAGCTTATGTCTGCATGTGCTTTATTCATGTGTGTGTATGGGGAAGGAGGGGAGATACCCCCTGAGTAATTGACCTAATGACACTGTTTGAATAAAACTTGATGGGGAGTGGCAGAGCACCTCAGTTTTATGACAGCAGACAACTGGTTATAGGAGAAAGATCCTGTAAATACCCGCGGAGCAGAAAAGGTGACAGGATGAGTTTAGCCCGTATTAGTCATCAGAGAATCTGCAGGAGAAAGACCTGAAAAGGTGACTCCACAGCAGACAAGCTGCTTTATTCCACTGCTTGGGGATCTCAGGAATGCTATTTACCATTTTGTCACTAGATGGTATTGTTCCACAGGCTATATCTGAGAGCCTCAAAGGTCAGATTCAGCATAGTATACCAGGAGCTGGGTTCATTGGAGTGAGAGAAAAGGCTCTTTTGTCATGTATTTCCATACATGTTTTCACATATGGAAGCCATTAGCAAAATCAAACTGTAACAGCTAAAGGGAACAGCTTTGGGGAAAGTGTAGATAATGTAACTCAGCATTGATGAGCTGCACATCTCCTCCATAGCTGAAAAACCCCTGCTGAGATAAACAGATGGGTAAAAAATTGACTGTTTCTGTTAACAAACCAAGCATACACAACAACCCCTATTTTGTAGTTCAGTCTGACCTGACACACAATCCAAACAGCCTGACAAACCCTGTTCATCCATTTCAAAGTAAGTGAGAAAGCCTCAGTGTCATGCTAGGACACAGTCACAAGTGCAGGCTCTTCAGTTTTGAAACTGGTGTTTACCTGTATCTTGAAGGTAAGAAGATGTTTCCATTTTCTGTCTGTCATTTTTGTCCTCTTCATGCTCACTTGAATCTGCTCTGACAGGGAGAGGGTGACTCTGTAAAGCAAATGATGGTTTGTCTTAATAGCATAATCTAAATACACTCAGGTGGTAAATCCATAAGCCTGGCACTAATGGAGATAAGATTTTCACAGCTCCTCCATGTCCTTCCTCTTCCCAAGCCTACAAGTCTTTCAAGAGAGAAATTTCCTTAGATAAGACAGAATTCCTACCTAAATGGCTTCCTTCAGGAGTTAGTTACGCGAGCTTTATTCCCTTACACTGACAATCTAATGTCAAGTCAAGGTTCTCTCGTCCATCATTCTGCAGAGCAGCACCACTACAGGGCCATTCCTTCCAGCCAACCTTAGTGTCTAAGGGCATCACCTTCTAAAGATGCCTCCTCCTCCTCCTCCACTAAGTGTAGAGGGGGCCTAGAGAAATCAGACACAGCACACAACTTTCAGATGGCTGGAGAAATCCCACCTAACTACACAGTGGAACATGGCTTCATTCTGAGAAACATCAAGTGGAAGTGCACAATTGTTTGCAATGTTTTCCATTTTGGCCATGTCTGCATCTGAGTGTTCTTCCTGGAGAATGTACCAGCCTCTGGGAGTCAGTGGATACTCTGGAACAAAATGAGAATCACAGAATCATGGAATCAACCAGGTTGGAAAAGAGCTTTAAGCTCATCCAGTCCAACTGTTCCCAGCACTGCCAAGGCCACCACTGACCCATGGCACTGAGGCCTCGTCTCCACGGGGTGCGAACACTTGCAGGGCCGGTGACTGCAGCCCTGCCCTGGGCAGCCTGTTCCAATGCCTGAGCACCCTCTGGGGCAGGAATTGTTCCTCAGCTCCAGCTAAACCTGCCCTGGTGCAGCTTGAGGCTGTTTCCTCTTGGCCCATTCCTTGTTCCTTGGGAGCAGAGCCCAGCCCCCTCCTGGCTCCATCCTCCTGTCAGGCAGCTGTACGGAGCCATCAGGTCCCCCCTGAGCCTTCTCTTCTCCAGACTGAACTCCCCAGGTCCCTCAGCCGTTCCCCATCACACTGTGCTCCAGGCCCTGCACCAGCTCCATTGCCCTTCTCCGGACCCACAAAATTCACTTGATGTCTACAGACTCTGAGCCCCAGTGTTCGATTCACTGCACTGCTGCTGCCCAAGACAAGAAGAAACCCTCAGGAAACCCAGATTCTGAGAAAATGTGTCTTTTAAGGAGAGTTTTGCTAGATAAACTCTGGTCCTCCTGCCAGAACTGAATAGAGCCATTTCTATACCTTTGTGGTCCCCTCCTCTTCTTCTTCATCACAGTCTAATCCTTGATGGGAGATCTCAGTAGGGCCATTCCTCTCAATTAGGCTGCTCTCAACATTCCCCATTCTCTTCTTTTCAGTTGTCACTCTCACTTTGATGAGGTGGAAGCCAGTAGAGACTGACCCTACTCTCAGGTTGACAGGGTCACCATCGAACAACAGGTCACCACGGCTGCCCTCTGCCTTAAAGCCAGGGGGCTGGTAATCGTCAGGAGTTACTACATAGGGAGAAAGAACCCATTGATGTCAGAGAAACCAAGTTCCATCTCTCCTTAACCTGATTTATAAAGAAGAAGTCTATACCAGCCTCGAGTAACTACATCAGCCACTGAAAATACTCTGGGGTTCTTTTTTCAGCAAGAAGGGAGAGAATGCAAAGTTTTAACTTTCATTTTTAAATGAGCTGAGCAAATGTGATCAGGGAGCTCAAAGAGTGACTTTTGGATGCTGAGATACCATTCACATGCTCAGCTTTCTGGAGCAGAATCTGACACTGGCCTTGAAACACCAAAACCCACCAGTGAAGGAGCCAAGTGTCTCCTTCTGGCACTACATGGTTGTACTTCTTACATGGATGCTCAATCCTGTCTTAAAAGGCACCTGCCATCCCCATGTGTCAGGAGGTTTTACTATGTTTTACACCATTTCTCACCGGTTTCAGCCAGCACCTTTGACCATTTCACCTTTCTATGTTTTATTTACATCACAGGGGCTCATGACTATTATAGGAACTGCTGGACAGGGAATCTTGCTCCCCAGCACACACTGTTCTCCACCTACCATCATTGTAGTAGAGGAGTTTCATGGTGAGGGTAACATCACTGGGAAGTGGGCCGAGGTTTTGCATTAGGAGGTAGAGTTTACGGATCAGGAGCCTGCTGGCCCGTTTAACATCCTCGCTGCACACCCCATCCACAAAGTTCACTTGGTTGCTACAATCAGAAGGAGAATAACAGATTTATTTTCCTCATCCATGAATATTCATGACCTAATTACAAATACAGAGCACCCACTGACTTGTCTGAAACCACCAGCCCAAAGCTACAATGCCAGATCAACAAGGAAGTGAAACACGCCAGGGATGGGGTGGCAGCTCTCAACTAGGAGGCATGGCATTTACATTTGAACAGACTTTGTAGCTGGGGCAATGGACCCCATTATACAAATGTCATGACTCACTTGTTTGAACATGATTAAATTGGATCAAAGGACCATAAAACAAGTGCCTTTCACCTCAGCAATTTCAGGAATGAGAGGCACGAGGTGAGAATCACATATAAAGCCGATTCATCACAGAGGCTATTTTGCAGCTTGAAGAGAAGTGAATTGCATGTTCTCACTTCAATTCCATGGAAGAAAAACGAGCTCAGAAGCACATTCTTCACATTCTTCCAAAGTGACTAAGGGGCATTCCTCTCACCTCCTTCACCCATCCAAATGTCAGCTGGGCAGCCTAAGCAGGCAGTCTAGACTGAGATAACGTCCCACAGGAGTGGGATGAATAGGCCTCTGGAGGAGTTTGTTTCTCCTGACTATAGAGGTAGAGGAGATGAGCAACTTAGATCAGCAGCTGACTTCACTCAGTTGAAGATGGACTGGATGAATCACTACGTGACTAAGGAACCTGAACTTCCTTGACTTTCAATGAGAAGGGGCCATAAAAACCCCATAGCTCCTCCATTACATCACTGGAAGCCCACTGGCAGGTGGATGACACTATACACAGGCTGGATGGTCCTTAACACAATCATCCCAAAGTGCTTTAATAGCAATAAGTAACCTAAGAGAGCAGAGAGGATCCCAGGGTTGAATTTGACTAATTAAACATTGGAACAACAGCTTCCTTAAGACTCATTTTTCCTTTCAGTTGAAGATTCTTGGCTTGTTGTGAAAACAGAGGCTGTTACTTGACTACCAGGGTATGGTTTGGAAGGCTCCAAACTGCTGGTGGCACAACCCTGTGCTGAGCATGTAGCGGCATTAGATTAATCCTGCATGATCAGAAATGTACATCAAGTGAGAAGACCAAAGCTGGCAATGCCCAAGGTGGAGTAAAGAGAAGGCAGGGCCTTCCCTCCCACCTCACCTTACAAGTCTGGGGATTAGCAGGATAGAAATGGGAAGGGGAAGGAGCACAAGCAAAAAAGAGATGAAACTTCCATAGGAAATAACAAGCCAAGTACTGGTTCAATATGGGAATAACACTGTGAATTTGATGTGTTGAAAGGTACAAGTTGAGGAACTGCTCTGAAGGATCCATGGCAAAGAATTCCTCCAAAATCCAGCCAAAATAAGGCAGAGACTATTTAGGAGAAAGTTTCCCATTATCCCTCAGATCTGAGGATGCAGATCCACAAAACACCTCTCAAGGAATGATTAACTTGGAGTTTGCATATGCCAATAAACACTCCAGGTGTGCCAAGGTAGTGTTATGAGCCAAGGGAGCTGATAGCAAAGATGACACAGTCCTGATCAAGGCCAGAAGGTCAGTTTATCGACTGCAGGCACACATGTGACCCTGTGACAGCAGTGACAGTCACTGAGGAAACAACAGAGCCCAGGAATCCCATGCCACAGTCTCTGAAGCCTCAGAGCAGTAATGAGATGTCAATGGAGCAGACAGAAACACAACAGCAGGATTACTCAGCCTCTCCATGGCCACACCAGGGGATGCTGAGCTCCATCAGGAGCCTGTTATTTCTTTGACTGATCTGAGAAAAGGTGATTAAAAAATCAAAGTACTCAAGAGCCATCTATTCCATCCATCCCTGGGGCCTCAACGCAAGAGGGATATGGAGCTGCTGGAGCGAGTGCAGAGGAGGCCATGGAGCGGCTGCTTGGGCTGGAGCAGCTCTGCTCTGGAGCCAGGCTGAGAGAGCTGGGCTGGGGCAGCCTGGACAAGAGAAGGCTCCTCAA